>VXAU01001114.1:11964-29398 GCA_013399695.1 Formicarius rufipectus | reverse complement strand
TTTACCCGTCTTCAAGTACTACCTGAGTAATAGTACCTTCCAAATTCATGAAGCAGAGCACAAAGTTAAACTATGGAACAATAGGTCAAAACTATGTAAGTAAGATTGATATCTATTACTGCAGGGCAGCAAACAAATGTCTGACAGAATTCCTCTAGAAACCGCTTGGGTCAACATTTCAACTAGTTACGTGAATACTACCACAGAAAAGGCACCTATTAACCATAACATACATAAAGAAGCAGAGATGATATGAAAGCATTCTGAGGGGCAAGAACAGAATTCAAAACTGACACTGTAAATGAAGTCTGGAAAAGCAGGGCAACATTTAGCAAAGGCAAAAGCAAGGTACTAACCTAATAAATAATAACCTACCAGATAACTCAGGGGGGAGAACAACAGGCTAGGAATTTGAAAGAATCAATCTGTGAACCACAGTATTACCGGCTGAACTCTGTCAAGAATGTCCTATGGCTACAGGACAGAGAAATGCTGTAATGGGTTATATAAATAGGAGTGCTGTCCTGAAGACAATTGAAGGAATCCTTATGCTGTACTCAGCTGTATTGCTCTGGCAGCTCTCTGCTCAAGATGAGAATCTCTTCGACCAGAGTCAAACAGCATGACTAGTTAGTGAAAGCCTGACTTACATTCAACAAAGGAAAGCACTGAGCTTGGATGAAAAAAGCTGTAAAAGTCAGTGTCAGAAAGAGGGAAATGCTACAACTTTTTTGATGCTGCTACTCTTTATGTTCATAGAGAAATAAGAAACACAGGCTATAAACTGCAGAAAGACTAATACAGTTTTGACTTCATGGGTCTGAGTATAACGAGCCACTAGAATTGACCATAGCCTGGAAATACATGGGCACAGCTGCTTATCCTTCCTTTGCTGAAGACAATCACCTTAGTTTTAGACTTTGTATCCCAAAGTTCCCTTTTCTTTTAACTGAACGCTTTTTTTCTTGTCTTGCAATTTGAATTATTTAGTTTGCAAAACTGACTTGTGCCTTCCATCAGGAATACATTTGGAAAATGAAAAACATCCATTCGTTCCATGCTTTCTGATCAATTGACCTTGTTACACAACAACTTCTCTGTGCCATCACTGGAACCTCAGGTTTGAAATGAGCTAATATTTACTAATTCTTTCTGTGATTTCCTGGCATTAAATCAATAAATCCCCAATTAAAAAAAATAAAAAAAAAAGTGCAGTCCACAAAAGCTTGCAATAAATTGGAAAAGGGGAGTGAAGGGGGAAGGGAGTCATCTCTATGCATTTAAGTCCTGATATTACATATGCATGCTATAATAAAGTCCAGTGAAACACAGGACACCCACCTTACATTGGTAATACAGGAAACAGAACATAAATAAGCAGTACGTCAGAGCAATTTGTGGGAAACAGGAAGCAGAATACATAGCTTGGAAAAACAGAGAGTAAAAGAGGATTCTTTCTGTTATGTTATGTTCCCTAAAAATTAACAGAAAAATCCTCTTTTCAATGAACAGAGAAGCTAAAGCTCAAAGTTTCCATAAGAAGACATGGAGACTACAAAGGAAGTTAGAGAGCAACAAGAGTTTACCAGGTGTAAGGGGAAGGAGTTCTTCACTGCTCACCAGCAGGTGATCTCAAGGCCTCTTTTAATAAGCCCTTTCTGCCATCTGATTCTGATTGACTTGTCCAGTCATTCAGGTAGCCTTTTCCACCATGGCAATGAAAATGGACTTGAGAGGTATTTCAAGACTCAGCTGGATATTCTCCAAGTTCCACAAGCACCAAAAAAAAAAGGAAACTTACATTCCTCCTCTTACTAGGAATGCACTGAATAACAAAAAACAGGAGAAGAGATGTTGGCCAGTGTTTACAATTCAGAGCCTACCTGGTTCTACAGCATTGTCTCCATTGATCAAATTAATGTACTTTTCAATGCCATTTTTCCACAAATACAAAAATAACAGAATTGCTAATACGAGTAAGACCTTCAGAACTCCTCTTTTTCACCATTCCCTTCACCTATAATCACACAATTAACTGTTGTCAGAATACTCGTGGTTTGCAAATATCTGACTTCCATTTTTATAGTTTCACTACCTTTCAACTTGAATATTTTAATTAGATTATTTTTCTGGATAATTTGTACTGAGTTGGTTCTTTGGGTCAAATGTAGTGGAAGTTGGATTCAGCTTTTTGCACTTTCTTCTTAAAGATGAGTGCCTAAGTTGAATTTTACAAAAGCATTATACCCGCTATGTAACTCTATGGAAAATTCTGCTTATTGGTTATCCCTTTCAGTATATTCAATTAAGATAATGTCTTTCAACATCCCACACAAACCAGATTTTAAAATTCCTTGTAATTGTTTCTCACTAATAAAGACTATACTCTCATCTTCTTTTGCACTTCCTGTTATGTGTCAAATATCTTCCTGGAGTTTCTTTTCCAAATATAAACAAGAGGCCTGTTACAGGCAAGTCTAACTCATCAGTCCGGATTGTTTCTAATTCGCTTTTTTCAAAAGTTACTTTCTCCAAAATCTTACACCATTTACGCATTTACCGAGAGTAATTGAGAGACTTTACAGAAAACAATGCACTTACTGACTGACTGACAAGAAACACAGTTACAGAGTTTTACACAGGCTTTAAACCATATATATTAAATTGTTACCTTACGTATGGTCAAACCACAGCCATTTGGGTTATTTCATGAACTCTGAATTCTCAAATTATAAATTCTATCTAGCAACCAGGTCAGACTGATGAAAAATGTATAAGCACTAGCTGGGAATAAAAGAACAGACTGACTATCAACATACTAATGAATGTGCTGTCACAGAAACACAATTTGAAGATGATTTTGCAAGAAGTTATCAGAAACTGAACACTGGCCATGAAAGGAAACTTGCGCAGGACTTTGTGCAAATGCACAGCACTTTTCAGTGCATGTAATGGTAGTGACAGGGCGTTGAGCTCTATGTTAGCACAGCACATTGATATCAAGCACCCAGTTATTCCATTTCAATACAGATACAGGAAGTGCTGTGGAATTTTTTCACATATGCCTAGCATGTGCTTCTTCTTATTAAAGACTAGTTACGGTCAGAAGGTAAGGAATCACCCATTAGTCTAGTTCATGTTATTATTAAACTTCTCTTTCTCATGTATCCATCATTTAATATTCTTATATCTGTCTCTGACTTGTACTCTCCCACCCTGCATAACTCAGTAAAGGTATTAATCCTCTGCACAAATGCTCTCTTTTTACCTGTATATCCAGTAAAGTATTTTCCAGCTTTTCATTATTTATACTCTTCATTTTCTCTCATTCTCATCTGTATATCCAATCTGTAATTTATCCATTATTGGTATCTCTTAGTTGTATGCATAGCACTTTCACTGACACATATGAAACAAGTGTGGCTTACTACATTCTTTCCTCAATTCAACATGAGGTTTGGATATGCAAAGTATAAAAGGGCAGACTCCAGTCAGTCTCACAAAAGAAAAAAACAAAGAAAAGTGCATCGTGCAACCAATGTTGCTTATTTGGACATATAAGGACCCTGATAAGAAACCCTGAGCCAAAGACATGTGAAATACAAACAAAACAAAACAAATCATCAACTCAAACAAAACTTTGTGCTTGGATTCCTAAAGGGTAGTTTCAATTTCAACATGAAAGCTTCCTCAAAAATTTTTGTGTCTAGAACTGGAAGTAGCACATCCAAGTGCCTTCAAGAGAGAAGTTGGTACTCATTTTTTCTTTAAGTAACTACATCTTTACACATCATGTTTTGTACTACCTCAGTGGCATTTTCCAGCTTTTCTCATGCAAACTATTTGTCTTAATAGATTGCACAGCTGTCTTATTCAGACTTGCTATGATTGTGAACACCGGTATGTGCTTCAAACTTTTGAGTCAATGATGCAGTAGAGTGAAAGCTAATTCTAAAACATCATAATAATCAGGTCTCACTTTGAGCTGGTTGATACAAAAAGCCTCCTGTGTAAAAGCAGCTGCATTTTTGTGAATTTCATGCATAAAAAGAAGCGTTCTGTACCTGTAAGGGCTCATTTCTAATTTTTCCATTTATGTAGTAAAAACTACTATCTAGAAAGACTATACTTGGATGCTTATACCCAAGCATGCAATGAAGTCGTTGATCTTTTAGGCACTCACCTTGTAAATCCTAAATATACAACTCACATTTTGAGGACAAATGCAAGGAATAACTCGAAATCTAGGTATGAACTCTATGGGCGAAAGTGGCATTAGGACACTTCAGACAGAACTGTGCCTAGTTGCAGCAGGGGGACATAATTCAGTGATGGGATCCAGTGAAAACCAGGTGCTTACTCATTTGCAGTTTCTGAACCTGGCTGGATCCAAGAATTTTCTGACAGGGTGATGTCTGGATCTAACCCATCAGCCGCTTCGGGAGACCCTTGCCACCTCCTCCTTCTGCACGCCCCGCGGCTGCAGCTGCCACGTCCTAGCTGCTGGGGAGACGGCCGTTCGCTGCAGGACGAACTCCTCTTGTACTGGCACTTTTCAGTTTGCAAGGTGAGGGCAGGAGGGCGCCCGCCGCAGAGTGCAAAGTTCAGCCGCCGTGAGGGCAGGGCAGCGGTGGGCATAGCCGCGGGGGGACGCCTTTCGCCTACGCCCTCCCCTTCCCGCCCTGTGCCCTGCTTCACACCTGGCCTCGTAAAAGGCCATAGCCTCCTTTCGGCATACCTGCCCCCGCCTATCACCTCCCACGGCGGGAGGCTGGGCCGGAGACAGGGCTGGAGTCGGGCGGCCGCCGCAGAGCAGCCCATCCATTGCCCTTGCCGCTGTCCCGGCGGCGCAAGGCGGCGGCAGCGCACCCTGCCGCCCTCCTGCCAGCCACAGCGCCGCCGCCCGCTAGGAAGTAGTTGTGAGTAGGGTTACCTGTCCTATATTGACGTATCCGTATTTGCTCGCTACCCTGTTGGCCTCCGGGAGCCCCCCGGTTATCCGCACAGCCCAGTGGTTGGTGTAGAGGCGCGTCCTGCAGGCGGGCAGCAGGAACCCTAGCACCAGGGTGATTCGGCAGAGAAGGTCCCCGCTGCCTCCGCCTCCCCAGCAGCAACGGCGCTTCCAGCCCATCTTCTCCTCCTCAGCACACAACCCCCACAAAACTTCTTCCTTCTTCCGAGGCGGCTTCCCTCACCTCCGGCCGGCACCGGCGGCACGTCCTCCGAAGCTACCCCGAGGAGGAAACTAGAAAGAGCCTAGAGTAGTGCATTGAAGCGCCCGGAGGTTAAATGATGAGGGGCTGGAAATACTGGTTCTGATCAGTGATTGCTGCTGTCCTCTCTTCCCGCCGCTCTCCGGCGATTAAGTAACTTGGTCGGAAAGCTTCTCTCACAGTTCCTGGGCGCCAGCTTCTCCCTGTATCCCCAGCTATATGGGAAGTCGTTTCGTCGCGGGGAGGAGGGCTCCTTCTCCCTCGCTCCGCGTTTCCCTCCTCTCTTACTTACTTCCCCTGCCAAGCAGTCTTCTACCTCCTCTCCTGCGCCTGCCTTCACTCCCCAGGACCACTGCAACTCCGGCGGCAGGCGATATGTGAGCAGCTGAGTGCCTTAGTGCATTCTGACTCGGCCACCTCCCTCTCCCTTTTCTCCTCCCTCCTCCTTCTCCTCCGCCTCCTCTGCCCGCCCTCGCCCCCGCCCGCCCGCAGCGCCGAAGGGCAAAGGAAATGGCAGACGCGTCCGGCCAGCGTTGCGGTTTTCACCGCGGTCCCGGTCCCGGGGCTACAGCTGGCCGTGGGCGCCGCTGCCCCCGAGTGCTGATCCTTCACCCCCACCGGACCGGGAGGCCGCCGCCTCGCCGGCAGGGCTGCGGCAGCCGTGGCAAGGTGCGAGGCCTGCGTAAAGGCCTCGTGCTTGGCACCGGCCGCGGCCTCCCGGCCCTGCCCTCGCCCGGGCCGAGGAGGGGCCGCGAGAGAGCCACAGCTGGGTTTGCCCTTCCGGCACCGGGAGAGTGAGACGAAGTACTGGCCAGGACAGGAACTACCCTCTGTGATGCCTGCCCGGCAACCACAGGCTGTGGCATGCATCCGTTTGCTCGTTGCACTTAACAGTCACGGGACGTTGTCATTTCCCCCACAGCCCGTCTGTCCGTAGTCACCACCTTCAGAAAGAAAAGTGAGTGGCTGTCATTTTGACAGAGGAAGAGTGGTCCAGACTCAGACGGGGAGAACAGCCTTCTCAGTTCTCCCTGTCCTCATGCAACCTGCCAACAGCTCTGCAGTCTTGGTAGGGATACACTTCCAGTGGCAGAGTGCTAGTGGGCCTAGAGAAGATGGAGCTGGTCATCTGCAGCTGGCCCAGGCACTACCAGCACCAGGTTCTTGGCGGGAGTGGGAGGAAACTCATGTCCAGTCAAGACTGAACAGTTGCTTACTGTACTAAACCTTAGAGCCACAACAATATCTTTGAATAACCTGTAGATCTACTTCCTTTGTTTAAAAGTTGTCTACAATATTCTGTCCAGAAATTTAGACCTACTGTGAGGATCCACTGCAGGTTTTGAAGGAATTTGGACATGAGAAGTACTACTGCAATTAACTATTGTAAATGGGATTTTTTTCCTCAGGGGAACTTAAGGTAACAGTAACATGGAGTTACTTTCTTTCACCAAAACCTGTGCACCTATCTTTAAAATGCATATTTTCTTAATAAAATAGAAACAGTAAAACACAAGAGAACCGAAGCCACATTTTCTACTTTAAATGATTCTCTGTCTTAAGTTCACTCATTTTTCCCTTACACATTGGTATTATACTAGAGACTAACATCTTCTCATATCCTTTGATTGTTTTTAAAGGGAAGAAAGGAGGGAAATACAGTCTCTATGTCCTTGGGGTTTTTTTATATCTGTGAAAATTGATTTGCAAGTGATTTGCCGCTGTTTTTTTCCCTGTTGTTTGCACTACCCTTTGCCTTTCTAGTTCTTTCCCAATATGAAAGTCCCTCTGGTTGACTAGCTCAGGCAGCCTCTTTACTGTGCTGTGCTTCATGTCAGCTTTCCAGCACTTTCCTGTGTTTTGTTAATCAGTGCTCCAGAGATGTGTTAGGCACTGCAGGGTCATAATTAAAGAAGAAACCACGGAGGGCATATAAATTGAAAGAAAGTGACAGCTCAGAGTCCTCCAGGAAGAAGTCCTGCAAGCAGATGTGCTAGGCCCTAATGACCTGAGAACAGAGTGAACTGGGGATCATCATCTTGGGGAGTGCAAGAGTCTGCACTGTAATAGATGAAAAAGGGGAAATCTTCAAAGAGTAGAGGCTGTGTAAGGGAGTTGTTTACAAGTTGCCTTAGATGGATAGTTTGGAATCCAAGGGAATATTTAGATTTCCTTAGTTTAAAGAATAACTGGTTTTACTGTTTTTTATAAAAAGTGCTGCTAGGTCGCTTGACAGCAGACACCATATAGTCTAATTCGCTTGTTCACAGTTCTTTGATCTGCAGTTTTCCATGCTTCAGACTTGCCTCTGATTTTACATATTTTAACTTCAAATGCTTTGAAAAGAATTAAGTTTAGGGGGTTTTTTTCCTTATTTATTTTTTGGGTATTTTTTGGTTGGTTGGTTTTTTGGTTTTGTTTGGGGGTTTTTTGTGTGGTTTTTTTGTATTTTGTTTTTGTTTTTTTGGTGTTTTTTGTGTTTTTTTTTTTTATTATTTTGTTTTTGTTTTTTTGGTGTTTTTTGTGTTTTTTTTTTTTTATGTTAGTTTGGTTTTGGTTTTTTGGGGTTTTTTTTTAATAAAAAACTGTTTTGTCATGATCAGTTATATTAATTTTCTTCTTTAGTAAATACTTGTCTCCTTACCATTTGATGTGGGATTCCTAATTTGAGTACATCACTGTTCTTTTCAAAAAAGGCATTATGTGTGTCCAGATTTTGAGTGAGAGTTTTCACCTGTACATTAGCACTTTTTTTTGCATTCAGCAGTCAGTGCTCAATACTTTGAGATTGCTCACCCTCGTGGCTGACCGTTTCTGGTGTGCACATTGTAGGGTCTATACACCTAATCCTGTGTGCAATTCATGGGAAAGCAGGACTTTTTATTGATGTTCCCACTTCTTGTTGGTCATTGTGGGACTGAGCGTGATAATTAACAGCAGTCTATAATGATCTTTCTAGGAATGCAGGGGAGGGAAGTCTTCTGTCCTGAATGTAGAGAGTGAAAATGACAGGTGAAAGTACTTAATTCAGATGAAGAATCTGGGGCGGGAGAAAGGAAGGAAAAGAAATTGGGATAGGTCAAGGTGTACTCCAGCCTAAGCCTTGGTTTCCCCATGGCAATTTAATGTCAGAAACTCAGTGATTCATGTAAGCAAATGAAGGGCAAGATCCTTTACTTGTTTGCTGGTAGTAAAGAGTAAACATTTGTGTCTGGGCCTAGGAATAGCTGTGAGTCTGGGCTTTTTGTGATCACTGATTGGACTGATATTGCCTTATTTATGTGTTATGTGGATTTCATTTTGATTTCATGAATAAGACTGCACTGCCCATTTTTCTGTTCTGTTCATGCTGTCAACAGAATGTGACTCTTAACTTTCCATCTTTGATTGTGTTCACTGTCTTTTTTGGAGGAGTGGGTCCCACCTCTTTATAGTTATGACCATACTGGCAGACACAGTTTGAAAAGAACTCCTACCTATACCGATGCCTGTGCCAGCATTCTTATTTACTGTCTTCCTGTTTGTGCACATGCATGTCTTTGGGCTTAAATCCAAACTGTTATTAAAATAATGGTAACTTGAATATTTCTTTTTAATTTTCCTTTTCATTTGTTTTATCTTTTTATTTCAGAAATCTGGTTCACAGTGCAAATATTTGTACTAACTTTAGTGGTAATACACAGTGCATAGGTAGGATGAATGGCTAAGGCATAGGGAGAAAATAAGGAGAGTGGAAGCAGGAAAATTTTTGAGCTGATGTTAGTATTTGACGCAGTGTCCTGAGTTCCATTCATTAGAATAACTGCACATTTTCCCTCTCCATCTTCTGGCTGGATTGTAAAGTTTCAATTACAGAATCTCAAATACATGGAAAAGGTTAAGTATAAAAATGACATTTCTAGTATTTGGCTGTGAATTGTAACTATGGAAATGATCACAGGCCCCTTCAATGATGGTAGAAAAATCTTTTTTTTCTGAAATTATCTGAGTAAATACATCCACGTGAAAGAAGCTGAGTTTTTTTGGTTTTTTTTTGGTTGGTTGGTTTTTGGGGTGGGGTTTGGGGTTTTTTGGGGGTTTTTTTGTGTTTTTTGGTTTGGTTTGGTTTGGTTTTTTGTTTTTTTTTTCTCTCAAGGTCACTGGAGTTAATGTACCAGTTAACTTGTTTCTAAATTGTCCTGAGCCAGAATTATTGTGGCTACCCTTTATCATAAAACTGACTCATCTGTATTGTATCTATAAGATTTTCCCTTCTTGTTACAGTGTCATAAAAGCCATCAAATGTACCATGACTTTCTCACACATATATGTTGTTGGTGCTACGTGACTAATGTGTCCTTTCTGGAACAGGCAGAGGTCACCAGTATCAAGGCCATGCTGCTGAGAACGCAGCTGTGCTGGGCAGGGCACGTCTCCAGGATGGAGGATCACCGCCTCCCTAAGATTGTGCTCTACGGTGAACTCGCCACCGGCTGCCGCAAGAGAGGAGCCCCCAAGAAGAGATACAAGGACTGCCTGAAACAACACTTCAGCCTTGGCCATATTGAGCACCATCACTGGTCCACCCTGGCCTCCAACTGGGAGACGTGGAGACACACAATCTATAACGCTCCTATCTCCTTTGAAACCACACGCAGAATCAGTCTGGAGGAGAAAAGGCAACGCCTAAAGAACCGTGCCCTGATAGTACCACCTACGGAAACTTTCTGCTGTGCCTTTTGCAACCAGACTTGCCTGTCTCACATTGGCCTTATCAGCCATCAGCGTGCTTGCAGCAAGCATGGGTAAAACCCTCCCAAACCTTCGTTTGCAAAGTCTAGCCATGATGATGATGATGATGTTGGTGGTGGCATATGGCTAAGATTCTTACTAGAAAAAGTGACCCAGTGGCAAGTGAGAATCCAACCCAATATCCAAAATATCATTAAAAAATAGTAGCTAAATGCCCTTACTGAAGAGAAGTACAATCTCGTATCTTCCCACCCTCATTTCATGAGCTTTAATTGTGCTGGTTCCATTTGTGCTCCAAACCCTCTAACATGTTACTGCAGACCCTTCACTAGCAGAGTAGTATTCAGATTCTTTAGACATGCAATTGTCTTCTGAATTCTTGTTCCCTTATTATGGTGGTTTTCACCCAATATTCACCCAAACCTCCAGGCCGCCCCGCTTTCCCTGAGGGAAAGGGAAAAGGAGAAAAGGGAAAAAGCAGCTGAGAGATAAATGGCAAAACAAACTCAGAGTAGCTAAATACTTAAATTTATTACTAACAAGATAAGAACTAAAACTAAAGGCACTAAAACTAAAAAAAAATAAGAAATAAATCAGTCTTAAGAACACCCCTCTCCTCCCACTCCTCCCTCCCTTCAGGAGTTCTAGAGAGCAGGGAATGGGAGTTTCGCAGGTTGTTGTTGTTGCTGCCATTGCTCTTGTCCTGTGGGTCACTCCATGAAGTGCAGTTGGGTCTCTGCACCCCGATGGTCCTCAGTGGACTGCAGGGGGACAACCTGCTCCACCACAGTCTTCACCACAGTCTGCAAGGGGGCTGCAGCTCTTAGCCTTTCCCCTGCTCCTGTGGGGTTCCTCTCACGAGAGACAGTCCTCAATAGACTCTCCAACGTGAGTCCACCCCCCGGGCAACACTTCTCCTGGGGGAAAAGACCTGCTCCAGGTGCGTCTCCTTCTCCAGGAGTCATGGCTGGTCCCTTCCAGGATCTTGCTCCATCCTGGGTCTCCCACAGGGCAACAGCTCCTTCAGGCATTCACATGTTCCTCCAGGGGCTGCAGGGGTCTCCAAACCCCAAAAGATCTCCATGGGCTTCAGGGGAGAGGGTGAGGGGGAAATAGCTTTTAGTTGTTCCCACCCCCCCGCTCCAGCATGGTGTCCCTCCTTCGCCTCTTCCTACATCGACCTTGGTCTCCTGTTTCTGTCTGCGTTGTTATCTCAATGCTGGAATTTTCAACTGTGCAAACACTCCAATTCTTGAATATGTATCACAGAGGCGTAACTATGATTTTTAATTAGCTCAACAGGACAGGAGAAGCTTCTAGCAGCTTCTAACAGAAACCATCCTGGAAGCCCCCCCTTCTACTAAAATTCAGCTACAGAAACCCATGACACTTACCTTTGTTCAGGTGCTCCACGAGGCTTCTGTTGTCACAATATGTACATGAAGTAACTAACTTCATGATGATAGGGTAATTAGATTTAGTATTCTCTACCCTCTTGTTGTGAGAGAAAGTAGAAATCATGTCTTTAATCTGTAAGAAAACTTCAGCACCTTTTCCACAGAATAATGTGTAGAAATAATAGTTTAAGAGCATCCCTCCTAACTTTGGAATCTCCACTCCTTCTAGTGCAGCTGCTTTGAATTACACACCCTGCATTTCTTTGCATGGAACTTGTTCATTGTAATTTGTTGGATCTTGAAATGAAAAAGATCTTCTTTAATACAGCCCATGTCTAAAGGAAGATGTGACCTATAAATGGTGAATTAATGGGGAAGAAGGCTGGAAGAACACCAGCCTATAATTGAGGAAGTATGTCAGGTTTTTGAACTCTGTGTTCCAGACAAGGAATAAGCTGGGGAGGGATATATTAGGACATATAGCCTCTATTTCTTTGTGATTGAGTAATAGATAATTCTATTATGATTCTGTCATAAGTCTCTCTTCAGGAAATTTAAGGTTGTAGCTTCTCTCTTAAGATACCATTTACCAGATTACTTGCTTGTGAATAGTGAAGTCAAATGATTTACCAGACATGAGTAGGGATACCACTGGTGGAACTGTATGTGCTCTTCCCTGTTGTAGTAGTAATTCAACCAGTGCCACGACTGCAAAAATGAAAGTTGCCATTCAATGTTTATTAAACCAAAACAGAAATAGATTCAGCTATGTTTGATACATCTTGGCAGATTTTAAGTCTGAAAGGAAATGGAGGGCGGTAAGAAGGGCCCAGTTGCAGATACTGTGAGTGCAAAGTGTTTCTTTCCAAAGGGCTGATGCTGATCACATACCTCAGAAATTCAGCTCTATTGTGTCAGTTGGCTAAGGAGACAATTATAGTGCTTCTTTTACAATGGATAGAGAAAATGCATGTCTTTGCAGATGCTTCTGCACTCTGCCTCCAGAAGAGCAGAGGTCTACTGACAGTTTCTATCAGGGCCTCTTTGGTGTTCTTTGATTTGATGCAAATGCCAAAAAATCTATTGATCAGAGCTCTTTTTTTCGCCAGATATTCTCCTTAGTATCATCCCTGTGGGTTCCTTCCAGCTAAGAATCTTCTGTGATAACTTTCCCTCCTCCACCACCCTTTGGTGTTAAATGCCTCAGCTTTGTAAACTATGTGATACTCAAAATAATGTACATTTTCTAGGGGACTTAAATATTACTTAAAATGAAAATTATTTTCATTTGAATTTGTATTGTGAATTATGTAAAAGACAGTTTTTGCCACCTTTCTCTTCCAGTAGGAAATGAAACTCCCACAGTTCATAAGGAAATTAGATTGCGCTCAGGAAAGTTTCACTCATTCTGGAAGAAATATAAAACACTGGTTCTAAATTACATCAAGTTCCTTGGCGCTCATAAACACACGACTCTTTCTTCCCTTCTTGTCAGCTTTAGTTTCTCTTTCTCTCTGCTGTGTTGATTTCTGAATTGGGTTATTCAGAGCCGCATATTTGTATCTTTAAAGTTTTGATTCAGCCACTGAGCAACTGAAAAAAGGAGCTAATGAGAACATTTGCCAATATACTTATTAAAAATATGACACTTCTCTGTGGCCCTTTGCATTTATACTGTTTTTCTTCATGCTGTTAAATGAAGATTATTCCATGAAATGGAATGGATATGAGACAGGGATCTGTTTAGTGTACAAAATGTGTAGTTTTGATAGTTAACTGTTCCAAAAAACACTGCCAACATCCTAATTAAAAGGAAGAGGCATCTATGGAGAGCTACCCTGAATGTGATATTTGTTTACATGTTGGAAAGTGAATGGGTTTTTGACAGTTCTGCAGGTCATAGCCCTAAACTTGAATATTCACAATGTAAGGAATGTATGTATAGTTTATAGTTTATCACCACCAATAACATACAATCTCATTATGTTCCCTGAATATTTCATAAGCATATCATGAATGCAACAAAATCATGCTTGCAGATATGCACACTATATGAATGTGAAATTAAAAAATAATTTTGAAGCACTACCAAGCAAATAAACCTTATAATCATCAGTTTATTTTCTGGGAATATGGTTTGCACAAGGTGTATGCAACCTTGAGAGACAGCACCTTAAAATGTTCAACCCAAGCTAGCTCTCCCTGAGAGGTAAAACAGACTGGGCCTTTTGAAGACCTTATTCTGAACTGACAAGTCATGCATGTACCATCAATGAGTGATTTATATAATCAGTTAGAACTTGCCAGCATGGATGGATTTTGGTATACCCTGTGTCACTTAGTTCACTTTGTACTTCATCCATCCATCCATGAAGTAAACAAAACCAGAAAAAATATAATCTTTCCCTGCACTAAAATAATGAATAAGATATGACAATTTCTGATAGACATTTAGTAAAAAGTAGAAGGAACTAAATCCTCTGTCTTACTTCCAGTGTGGCAGAGGAATACAGCAGCATGCAATAGACAATGTCCTATGCTCACCTAGTTTCATGTTCTGAGTTGCTTGGTCAGCTCCAGTTCTGGACAGTTTTCTGGTTAACTCTGCAGCTGTATATCGTTGTTATCAGAAGAAATAATCCAACTTTACATGAGTATATAGTGAACAGTATCTGGCTCACTGAATCAGAATAATGTGTTTCCAGCATACTTGTGGAAGGACACTGATTCCAGTCACATAACTACCATACTGGCTATCTCTTCAACGGGTCCAGATGTATTCATTCCTGATTCAGTTTCTTTAGATGTGCAGATGCATTTTGTTAGCACTGCTGCAAGACAGTTGCAAAATTACCATTTCTGCAGCCATTTCTGAATAATACTGTTACTGTTCAGCTACAGGAAATGATGCTTGAATACTGCTGTATGCAGTAGTAGAACAAGAACTTTTTTAACAGAACATGCTTTGTTTAATACCAGTAATACCACAAGTGAAGATGAAATGGAAAACATAAACACAAGAAGACATCTCTAGTGTCACAGGTAGATGCTGTCAGAATGAAAAGTTAGCATGTAGAAGACAGCTGTAGCGACTAAATATCTCAAGGAAACTTAGATAAGGAAATCCATTCACAGGGACTATCACAAAAAGTTGGAGTGACCTGATAAAACTCAGAAGAGATTACCAGATTTATTATTGGAAGAGCAAGAAAGTGAAACACAAAGTCTGACAGACTCTAAAATGTATGAAAATGTGATTGTTACTTCAAAAATTTTATCTCCAGATGTTCGAAGAAATATTTTTTTAAGATAACATGTTGCGTAATATGTTGGAAAACCACCTCTAAGTGTACATAAAACAAAGACAAAATCAGAAAACAGTTACATTCAGAAATATAACTGAATATTATGTGAAAAACTGCTAAGATCAGCTGAGCAGAATTCTGGCTTTACCATGAACTCGTTAGGAAAACTAGGCTGCTATGCTGCCCTTGAAGCAACCAGGGAAAGCAATTTGAGGAGACGATGACGTACAGATATACTGGGTTTATACCAAGTGCATCATATAGTACCTCAATGCAACAGCACATGTTTGCTATGTGCTATTGCATTGCTCCTTGCCCCTTTCCTCATGTATGCATTGCACATGAAAGGCCATGAAAATGACAAGGGGTAACTTGAGGTAGTCTTACAAGCCTGCGAACCACCTCTTACGCTTTCCATGCTTGCCTGTGTGAAACTGCATGTTGCGAACATAGCTAAGATTTTCCTTCTGCAGACCCTCTACTTGCTATGATACACTGGAAGCTCCAGGCAACATTATCCATTTTGTTTGTCTGGATATACAGAAGCTACAAGTAGATGGAGAGCTTCTTGTGCTTTAGATATATCAAGTTAAAAGCTTACACCTCCCATTTCAGACATTTTCAGGACACTGATGTCCTTCATTGGCTGGCAAAATATCATAATATTTAAATCATTTGAAGCCTAATTAAAGGCATTATCGTTCTATGCATTTCACATAGGCTTTTGCTATAGATAAGTAACCTCAAGATTTGAATTCAACCTATTAGGAAATCCTTAATAAAATGAGTATCATTAGTGTCAAACTTCTTGATCAGGGGTCTGATTAATACCCATTTGACATCAGTGAAAGACATTATATTAAAGGCTGTTAAGATCAGTTCCATATACAAAATTCCGTATACATCAGGTCAAGTTAAGAAAGTCTATATATATATATATGTCTGTGAATCCAGTCCTATTCATGCAGTTGTTCTGCACAGCTTACAGAATAGGAAGATATGGAGGCATACAGAAGATAGCTTACTGCTCAGATTTAAACTCCATTGATTTTACTGCAGACCTCCTTATTTATTCATCCTGCATTATCGTATTAGTTGCAAATTCGCTCAAAAGACAGATGCATTTCCCCAGGTTAAGATGTGAAATGGTGTATATTACATGTTTCTAACTACACCCTCAGAAGGAGAAACGAGCAGTAAAATCAAACCTTCTTGAATCTCGTTCTTCAAGTAAGACAATACAAAAGGGCTGTACTATGCTGGAGATTCTCACAATGTGAGTACACTAGTTCATTGTCACATCTTCATAGTTAGAATATTCATTTCATATTTGGATGTGGCTATATCCCCTGTCTGTGATCTATTCAGGGAGAGGACCAGAGGAGAATAAATGGCCACATAACATGCACACGTGTAAGACATACTTTTGAACTCCGAGAACTAAAAAATATTAAAACTAATTCTGTTTAGCCTCATAAATATCTTCACCTGATGTCTACAGGCAAAATTACACATATCTAAAAGGCAAATTTTTCAAGGTTTTGCTCCTATTATATTGAAATGTTGTCTAAGACATTTTGTAGACTTATATATATTTGGTGATAACTGAGCTCTCACATGCAGCCAAATGGTTCATCTGGAAGGTAAAATATCTGTGCCATCAGGTTTTCTTTAAGGATATGCTCAGGTATTTTTTGAATATTAGATGCAATTATAAAATCCAATGGATATACCAACAGTTCTCTGTCTTCTTACTGTGTGATCTTTTTGATGAGTGGTTAATTATCTGACTCCATTTCATCTGTAAGGTTAGAAGATGCCTCAGAGTAACTTACTTGTTTGTAAAGTATCTGTATAATTTTTATGCCTGGACATGATACTTGTGTTTGCTTCACATGCAACTAGAGGTATTTTCTTAACAGCAGTTTGAAAAACAGGACTAGAAGGCATTGTGAACAAGACAGTAATCATGTTACAGATGACATTCAGTCTCTTAATTTTCTTTTTACTTAAGTATTTCGGGATAATACTCAGGCTTTTAAGTTGTTTTTTGTGGTTTTGGTTTCTGGTTGGTTGGTTGGTTTTGGTTTTGGGTGGGATTTTTTTGGTCGAGCTTGTTTTTTGCTTTTTAGGTTTTTTTTTGAGGGAGTAGGCCTGAAAGACTAGAATTATGCTTGTAACTACATGTTTCAGAATAGTGGAGTTTTTTAATTTGTTAACACTGTTCTTCAAAGATCTGAATCTCATGTGGATAAAGGTATTTAGTGTGACCGAAGACAAATTTTTGAAAGGTGCTCTACTAAGATAATATTGTGCTATAGGTCCTAATTACTGACTTGCCTTTTTTTTTTTTTTCTCTAGTGAGACTTGGGCTACATGAACAGGTGTCTGAGACAAATATCATTTTCTTGTACAGCTTTTACAATGCAGGCTGCTTTATGTTTGCACTTGTGTGTTTATGTTGCTTCCCCTCTGATTCATTGTTTGGTTTAGTTATTCACTGTAAACCACTTTACAGAGAACAGAAGTTTATCAGTGTTTGCAGAGTGTGCTATCCCCTTCCAGCCTGGGAAGCAGAAAAGAGAGAATGGGCTGATGTTGTGATGATGACCTTTGGCAAACCGAGATGCATAGCACCAAGTAGGAATTTTCTCCAGCTCAAAGGTACTTCATAAATTATCCAGTTCCATGGTGGGACCTAGGCAGTAGGTGGTCCACTTGAGTGTCTGTCTGTCTTTCCTTGTTCTCCTCTTTATCTTAGAGAAGCTGCAGCAAGAGGGGAGGGAAA
>VXAU01001112.1:60970-76806 GCA_013399695.1 Formicarius rufipectus | reverse complement strand
GGGTTCCACAGGGCTCCATCCCGAGCCCTGTGCACTTCAGCATCTTCATAAATGACTTGGACACAGGACTGGAAGGGATACTGAGCAAGTTTGCAAATGACACAAAATTGAGAGGAGCTGTTGAGTCCCCCTAAGGCAAGGAGGCCCTGCAGAGAGATCTTGACAAATCAGAGAGATGGGCAATCACCAACCATGTGAAGTTCAACAAGTGAAATCGCCTGATTCTGCATCTGCCATGTGGCAACCCTGGATGTTTGTAGAGACTGAGGAATGAAATTCTGGAAAGCAGTTCCATGGAAAGGTACCTGGGGATCCTGGTCAAGTTGAATTGAGTCAGCAGTGCCCTGGCAGCCAGGAGGGCCTGTCCTGGAGGGCATCAGGAAAAGCATCGCCAGCCAGGCAAGGGAGGGGCTTGTCCCACTCTGCTCTGCACTGGGGGGGCCTCCCCTTGAAGCCTGGGGGGGGTTTGGGTACCCCNTTTGGATACCACAATATAAGGAAGATATGAAGCCATTAGAGAGTGTCCAAAGGAGGGCAGCGAAGATGGTGAAGGGCCTTGAAGAGAAGCTGCATGAGGAGTGGATGAGGTCACTTGGTGTGTTCAGCTTGGAGAAGAGGAAGCTGAGGGGAGACCTCATTGCAGTTACAACTTCCTTGTGAGGGGAAGAGGAGGGGCAGGCTCTGATCTCTTCTCTGTGGTGACCGGTGACAGGACCAGAGGGAATGGTCTGAAGTTGTGTCAGGGAAGGTTTAGGCTGGATATTAGGAAGAAATTCTTCACCCAGAGGGGTGTTGGGAATTGGAACAGGCTCCTCAAGGAAGCGGTCACAGTTCCAAGCCTGACAGAGTTCCAGAAGTGCTTAGACAATGCCGTCAGGCACATGGTGTGAGTCTTGGGGATGCTCCTATGCAGGGCCAGGAGTTGGACTTGATGAGCCTTGTGGGTTCCTTCTAACTCTGACAGTAGTGGCTTGACGCCTGGCTGAGCAGATGAATGTGAATGCATTGATTTCTTTTTCAGCTTGCGGGCAGCTGCATTGTCGCAGTGGTAGTGTGTGCTCTAGGAAAACAAGCAGACAAAGGATTGGCTTATCTGCACCCTGTTGCCCTCTCTTGTGTCCAGATTCGAGCAGAAGGGTGGTGGAAGGCTTTCCATGCTCCTGACTTTCATCTCCCCTTTGTTCAAGGACTCTTCTCATTTAAACTGTAAAATTAATCATGCTTGTAAGTGCTTGTGCCAAGTGGATGGTTTAGTGAATTTGGAAATGTTACTGTAATGAACTGTGGCTTTTGTTTTAAGATTTCAACAGTTAACTGGCTAGTTGTAGGCTGTAATCTGCAGAGAATAGATATGCAGAGCCCACTGGGTCATATTCATGTGCCTTTGGGTGGTATTTTACCTGGTATGAGTGCCTGGAAACTCTTTTTACTCCTTTTCTCCTAAGCAAAATTTCAAAATATTTTTCACAGTGTAGACACTGGATTTTGTGTGGCTTAGCTTCTCCTCCCTACCTTTTACTTGCTGCTATACTTTGGGGAAAAGATGCAACTCATTGCTCTCACATCAGAAACACCTTTTGACAAGGTTTGTCATGCTCCTTTCTTTTTCTGTTCTTTAGCTGTGGCCATCAAGCCCAATCCCAATCCCTATGTAGTACATCTAATGCTTCCTCCATTTAATTGTGGCATGTAAAAATGCCTCTTTCTTTGCCTTTTTGTGGTCAGAGTAGTGTGAAATTACATCACATTAGCAGGGTGTCAGGGTGTGTAGGTAGAGCACAGGGGAAGTCAACCTATTGTATGGCAATGAGGGACAAAAGGGCCATGTGGGCCTCTACTGACATCCTGTCGATTGAAGGAGTTAACCTGGCAGCTCACAGCGGCTTGTGGCAGAAGTAATTCTGTGGACCATCTTTCCAGAAAATGCAGCTTTATACAAATGTGCATTTAACAGAGTCCCTAAAGGTGAAATGATAAGAACAAAAGAGCTGCAAGTGTTTATATTCATCTTTGATGTCCAGTCTTGTTGCAAAATGTGCAATATGTAAAAATTTTCTTAAGAAAGGATATTCTTTGATATTTGATCTTTGTATACTTTCAAGTCTAATCAGCAAGATGGGAGATTTAACCTGTGAAACATAGAGCAGCTAACAGGCAAGCTCTAAGTGATGTCTATGTGCCAGAAAAACAGATCCTGGTTAAAGTTTAGGATTTGGCATTTTTCAGTGACCTCATATCAAGGGGGAATTTGCCAATGGTTGGGAAAAAAGGATGCCCACTGACAGTGGGCACAAAGAATGCAGAACTTATGGGACACTCAGTAGAACTCCAAAGATAAGGAAGAAACTAATAAAGTCAACTCAGCAACTGTGGTGAATCCACTCTGACTGGGTAAAAGTTAATTCCAGAAGGGGGAGATTGTGACCACTGACCCAAAAGTATGTCAACCCAAAAGCAGAGAAAGAGTGAGCACGTGGACTAATTAACATTAGAAGTTAGAGAATCATTAACCAATAGAAGATAGCATACTAATTAATAAGATAACTATTAAATTTGTAGCCAATGAATACGAATTCCTTTGTTTCCTAAAATGTACCAATAGTAAAAAGTTTTGGTAGTTGGTGTGCTTGACTTGTGGAATTCCAATGGGTACTCAGGCTTGTGTTACTCTGAAATAAATAATCAATATCTCTCTTGGGTGTGTAACTATTGGTTTGTTACACACTGGGTAATGAATCTGATTTTTGCAGAAAATAGTCTATTTGTAAACCATCTGTAATTACTGTGAGTCACTGTGATTGTATCTCTAACAACAACTTTTTTCTTCCTTTTTTTTTTTTGTTTGGTTTTTTTTTTTTGCTTTGTTTCGTTTTGTTTTTAAATACTGATATGATTTTCAGTATACAGTACTGCTTACTTTACTGTAATTAAAAACATAGGTGAAGTCTTACAGCATGTTATAACTTTGGGAATCATGAGACCACTAGTCCACACACTGATTCATGTCTGATGTAAAATGAACTCTTACTGTTTGGAGGAAAGAACAGCAGCTGTTTGTTAGTCGTTATCACCCACTGAAGAATTTTAACATCTGCTAATATAAATTTTGTTTTTTCTGAAAATTATCCATGCACAATCTTCATCAGTGACCCTTGGCTCAGGCGCTCCAGAGTCACATGAAAGATTTTTTAATCTGCTTTTTCTAAGGTTAAATTAACACTTCTTAATTCTCATGTTTTTCCAGTTCCCAGTGATCCGTGGATCTTGGAGTTGGACCTACAACCAGGCTAGCAAATCCCACAGACAAAAACAAGGATTCTTAAGCAAACTTCCTGAATTTGGGAGTAGTAGGATGCAAAGAGCTCTCTAGACTGCCTTTCACATAAGTCATTAGCAGAGATAAAGAATCCTGACACTTTTCTCACTATTTGAACTAAAGGAGTGACTGGTAGTGATAGAGGTTCTATAGACTTAAGTTTCCTAAAATGCTAAACAGTAAAAACAGAGATGTGTAATTCAGCCTGGGCTACTGGTCTCTCTTCCTGGATGATGTACAGTGCTCTCTTTCCCTCCCCTTTTCCAATCTGTGAGGCTGAATATAAATATAAAGATACTCCTAAAAGAATAAAAGTTCCAGGCCTATAACGCTATATTATTTTCACTGTATTCTGCCAATGAACAATAGGCTTTTTTTCTTGCAGAAACTATTCATCTGCATTTCCGGTGGATAGGAATTACAGTCAACATTTTCCCAGTTCCCTCTCAGTGGTCTCCAAGGAATGCTGTCTTGAACCTACTTGTGCTGGTTTTAGTAGCCAGGGTCAGTTTGTCACTGGGTAGGTGTGTATTCTAAACCCTCTATGTCATTTTTCTCACAAACTGCTCACAATGGCCCATTTGCAGCAGCTGCCTAAGGCACACCCAACCCATCAGGCTACAAGATGGGTGTTTAGGAACTTCTGTGAGATAAGGAAGTTCTCCTGCCTCCACACCCACCTGAGGGGTCATGTCTGCTAATGGGCCATCAGAGATGCCAAAAATAGGCCATTGTTCACCTCGCAGAGTAAATCACCCACTGTGAAACTCTCCACCCTGGGCAAGGGACTGGACGTTCTCATTTGAGTCCAAGTGGATATAAGCTTGGGGTTTGGGGACTGGAGCCTCTCTTCAGATCCAGAGCAGGACCAGAGCCTCGATCAGACTGAGACTGCCACCAGACTGCAACCATCATTTTCACCAGTAGACTTCTTGTTTTCTTTTTACTTTGAACTTGGTGGGGCCACGTGGTGCTCAGCACAGGGGTGAGCTCCATTCTGCTTGTGCTGCACTGTGCTGGGCTGTACATCTGGTGTTTTTGCGGCACAATTGAATTTTCCTTCTGTATCAGTGTATTTTGTGATCTTTTATTAAATTGTTATTCTGACTTGCAATCCCATTCTGAGTTGGATTCATTTCTCCTGCCAGTTTAACTCTAAACCAGCACACTACTCTAAAGGGAGCTACAGCATTTGCATTTTTCAGGAGCTACTGAATTTCTCAGAGGATCCAGACCATGTAGTGAATGACAAAATATTTTCTAATGAAATGAATATGTTGGAGTAGAAAATAAATTAATATTTAAACAAGGCCCTTGAGACAGCCTAAGATTTCATTCCTAAAGAAGCACAGGCATTGAAAATACACAGATGAACAATAAGAACATATTTTAAAAATCAAAATCTTGTGGAAAAAGATATTTGGACTGGAAGGATGGAATACAGATTTCAGTTCTAGCAGCTGTAATTAAAACCATAAGCTTCTGTTGTGATCCAATTAAAAAAAAATAAATTCAGGAATCCTTATGGAAGTCATTATTTGATTTCTTGGTGCAGCACTGAAAAAGGGAAGAAAGTTCCAATGTCTTAAGTTCATTTGGGCAAACTCCTTTACCCATCATGAGAAACAATGATTTTATTAATTATTATGGTAATGTTGTCCTGAACATGAGCTTCTTACCAAATACAGAGTGCCAACTGGCACACCAAGGTGAGGCATTTCCATTTTTTATTGTAGTTGGCACAAAGTAGGGAGCTTGGTGTTAACTCACTAAATGCTGGCTCCTCAAAACTTTACACTATTTATACATTTAAACGAACAGAGGCATCAGCATTCACTGGCTAAAAATTGCATAACATTTTCCATATTTAATGCACGAACACCTATTGCTACTGATTAACAAGTAAAAAATAAAACCTGAAAAGTTTGTTTTAAATCTTGAGGGGCTTAAATTTTGAGGGTCTATATCAGGGTCTTAGAGGGACATAACTGCCAGCTTTGGAGAACAGCTTTGGAGTGCTTGACTTGATTTCTGCTTTATAGCTTTATCAGCATACACTTATGTTGGCTGAGTG
Source organism: Formicarius rufipectus (assembly GCA_013399695.1). Taxonomy (NCBI): domain Eukaryota; kingdom Metazoa; phylum Chordata; class Aves; order Passeriformes; family Formicariidae; genus Formicarius; species Formicarius rufipectus. The sequence goes on along the minus strand of VXAU01001112.1, from coordinate 71,416 downwards.
ATGATGACAGCACTAGGATGGGACTGGGGAGTCAAGCAAAAGGACCATGCTGTGTCACACTGAGGAGGTTTGCCCAGCCCGACACCTGCACTGTGCCACTGCAGTGTGTCTGATCAGTGCATCCCTCTGTACACTATGCAACACGGCTGTTCTGGTTTTCCCACACCACTTCTCCATTCAGGGATACAAGTGCTGGCTTTGCTCCCCAAACCTGTGCTTCAGCACAGCAGGGTCCTGTGTCTGCATCAGCCCATAAGCAGTCCTCACCCCAAGTGTGCATGCCCATACCACTGCAGAGACTTGCAGTATGTAAGCCTTAAATGTACAAGCAGAGACAGTCTCAGACTGCAAGCGCCTGCAGAGATTCATCAGCACTTATAAAAGGATGCCTGCTTACAATCAATAAGGATCTAGGTCTTTGAACTTTGAAACTGTATAACAAAAGATGTGCTATAAAAACTTTAATAATTTCTTCTTTAGCCTCTTTTTTTTTTTTTTTTTTTTTTTTTAAGATGTTTAGGCAGTCATTGTCTCAGGAAAAGAGAGAGACCAAGAGCAAAAGATATCTGGTGAAAGGGGTTTTATTTTCTACTCTTTCTAGCCATGAAAGGCTTCATTGTTACACCTCCAGAGTTCATTGCTGCTGGTGAAGAAAGTAGAAAATACTGAGTGCTGGCAGGGGAAAAGAATGACATTGAACAGGGAAGAACAGGGGTTTTCGTCATGACAAGAACAGGCCAGATAAGAAATCAGTTGATTTGTGTCAGATGGTTGATGTCATATTTTAATATTCCACTGGTGGTCATGCTGTCTCTGATGCCTTTTGGAACTGTTTGTACTTTGATTTAATCTAAAATTACAACTTTAAAAGAGATTCAGTAAGGCCCTGGGGGGAACAGTTACTTGTCAGCTGTGATTATACTTAATTATTGCAAATGGGAAATTTACCATTTTGTCCCTTAATCTTAGCTCACCAAACTCTGTTAAGACTTTTTGAAGGTCTTCTGCTTTTTGATTCTCTGGGTTCTGAGTTACATTATATTACCATGTTCTTGATATGAAGTTTGTTATCAATCACTGTTGACACAGAAAAAGATATAATACCAGGCAAAATAAAAATAAATTCTCCCTTCTGCATTATATAGAGAATAGATTTACTTTCCCTTCTCTATATTAAAAAAAAAAAAAGCAGTGAAAAAATGAAAAAATGTGGCTGAACAAATGAACAAAAGATGGTAGTGTTTCTTCTAGTAATTTTGACAGCACTTTCCAGATGGGAATTTTGACCAGTAGAACTATATTGATCTAATTATAGTACTATAGTTATGCTGGAATTAATTTCAATGTGAGCAATCTTAGGAAGAAGAGTGTCGTGCAAAGATTTATGCTGATACAAACTCTACTGACATGTTTATATCAATGTTGTTTGACCTATACATTCCTCCATAAAGATAAAATGCTTAGCACAAATATCTAAGGCAGAGTACCACACTATATACAGCAAGACTTGAACTCATCTGGAATGAGGTGCTTGGAGAGTAGCTCAAGTATCCACCATTTTGTTCCACATATCAATCAGTTCCCCTGCTGAGCTTTAACCATTCAGAGGATCATTGTCAACTGGGAAGGTTTACATCAGTAAACCAATATAAATGCTTTATGATTTGCTGTCCAACATGGTATATTCTTTCCTCACAATGTATAGCATTCACTGAGGAAAAGCAAATTTAGAGTCATCTGTAGCTAATTTTGGTCTGAAGGAGAAGAATGGAATTTTCATGGATGTCTGTAGACTGGAGACATTGACACCGGCAATATGCATGGATATAAATTGGTTAAAAGTCTCTGTGAGGTGCTGCTATAGTCTGGATAGTTACTATGACAGTATGTGTGCAATTAGCATGATGATGGATTTATGTGTAAAGTCATGATTAATTTTGAGCAGGTTTGTGGGTCTGTACTTACATTTCACATCCATTTCTGTTTCACAAGGACAACTTTCTGATAGAATTTGGCCTTCTTTAATTCTTAATAAATATTTTCAGTTATTTGCAGTGTTACATGACCAGGTCCTAGCAGCATGGACAGTTGAATAAGGAAAGATTAATTTTGTGGATCAGTATTGATTGTACCTGGGGACTTTTGTGTGTGTTGAATTTATGCAGTAGTAACCAAAGCTCCACTGATTTAGGGATCTGCATATAGGCAGTATATTCCCCCCTAGTTTAATATGATTGCCAGCTTTTGTATTGCTGGAGTTATTTTGGTGATTTGTTTTTTGTTTGTTTGTTTGTTTTGGGGGTTTTGTTTGGATTTTTGTTGTTTTGTTTGTTTTTGTTTTGCTTTGTTTTTTTGTGGTTGGCTTTACTATCAAAATCTCTGAATGATAAGAGTAGAAAAAGTACTTTGAGTGTATCAGAGCTTTCCTGGAATACTGCTGCTAAGTGCTACACAACATCTGCAAGCAAATGTTTGGTAACCTGTGTGAGCATGATGAAACAGAGGAGAGAGACTTACCTTTGGAAGGGTTACATATGAAGGACAATCAACAAAGTAGCAGGGCAAGGAAGCAAAACCTAACAATTGATAAAGAAGGAAAATTTATATATTTGAAGAATTGGATAGGCATTGCAAAAACGGATCTTATGGATAAATGAACTAACAAAGCATACTTTCATATTGCTCTTCTTTCACTTTGATGTCTCACTAACTGTACATTAACCTGAAGTCATATCAGCTGCAGGCACTGAAAGCTCTGTGTGAGAGGAATGGATCCCCATAAGAACTTGTGACTCAAAAACTCCAGCAACAGTTCTTCAAAGGAAATAGCAAAACAGAGCTCTATAGAGACAGTCTTCATGGATCTGGACACTGCAAAAATGTTCAGCAAATTTAGGGATTGGTGAGGTATTTTCTGGTACTCTCTGAAGGGTCAATACAGGTGCTGGTGCTGCTGGGCAGTGAATTTTGGTGAGAATTTCCTTTCACAGACATAAATTACTCTAACTTCTCACAGAATCATACTTCGAAGCGTCATAACCCTTCATCTACTGATTCCATCTGTAGTGAAAACAATGACAAATGGAAGCAGAGTTTCTTGCATTCCTCTGAAGGTGGTGCTTCATGAACTCCTTCAGCCTCTGGAGTTTCCAAGAGGACTCAAAGAGAGGAGGAACCTTGAATCCAAAGATATAAGTTTTCAAACCAAGATCTCTCATCCTCCAGTTCAAACCTGCACTGTTTGCACAGCATATTCAGCAGTTGCAGTTTAAGGAAGAAAGGGATATTATTCGTGCAAATGGAATTTAATTTTCTCTTTTTGCCCATTAAACCAAATGCCATTGCCCACAGAGAGCTGGAAAATATCATTTGAAAAAGCATTTGAGAAGATATTCCTTGGACAGTGTGGGAATGGATTTCCCATATACAACCTGGAAAGAGTCCTGCCAGAGATGGGCAGAAGAAAATCACCCAGAGAATGTTGATACCTTGAACTGATGTTTTAATGTTGTTTAAAATGAATGTTTACCCTTCTCCATGTGTTCCCCCCCCACCAAGAGGCCATATCTTCCCCTTCCCAGAATCCATGTGTACCCCTTCCCAGAATCCATGTGTTTCTTCCCAGAGATCCTTTGCGTCTCTCCAAGACCCCTCCTCAGGGAACAGAGGGGCATGGTCCATCTTGCTACCTGAAACCTTTCCCCGCCTCTATGTTAATTCCCTTATCCCTGCTGGCCCAAAGCCACAATAATCCCCTTTCCCCTCATTGGAGGATTTGAACTCCCTCCAAAGGACTATAAAAACCCCTGCTTTCTGAATAAAGCTCTCTCTGCTGCACCCTCTCCAAGCTGTGTGGCCTTTTGTCCTCTGCCCAGGGCTCAGGGTCCACGTGGCTGGGGTGGGAACCAGGGGAGGGCACCCCTTCCTCCTAGATACATGGACTGAAAACCCTACCTAGGAGGCTAAACCATACTGCTGCGACCACAAAACAACCAGCCCCACATCCAACGAGGTTCATAAATATCCCAACCGGGATAGGGGGCAGCTCAGCACTGGCCAAGGAGCAACATCATCACCTGCGATCTGTAAATACTACTGCGGCCAATGGAGCCAGAGACTGTGGAGGGGGAGGGTTTGGTTCAGGGCGTTTACTCGTTTAGTCCTGGTTGTTTTGTTTCTCTTGAATACATATATAGATATATATTATAGCTAAGAACTGTTATCCTTTTCATCTGTCATACCCTAATTAAAATTTGTTTTGAAATTAAAGGAGGCTTGTCTCCTTCTTTAGTTTCTAATCCGACAAATTTCCTAAGTTCCTCTAAACTTAGACACCTTGTCATAAAAGGAAATCAGGTTTGAGAGAAGCAGGACCTCCCTCTCATGAGGCCATGCTGGCTGTGGCCAGTGATCGCATTGTTCTCCTGGTGTTTTTCAATACCTCCCAGAATCATCTTCTCCATAACTCTACCAGGCACTGAAGTGAGACTGACAGGCCTGTAGTTTCTGGGCTCTGCATTCTTGCCCTTCTTGAAAACTGGGGCAATGTTTGCCAGCTTCCAGCCAGCTGGGACCTCTCCAGATTCCCAAGACCACTCAAAATTAATTGAGATAGGTTTTGTGGTTTTATCAGCCAGCAATTTGAGGATTCTGGGATGAATCTCATCAGGTCCCACATATGTATAGGGATTCAGGTGGAGCAGCAGATCCTTCACGATTTCAGGGTTGACTGGGAGTTGATCATTCTCACAAATATGATCCTGTGAACATGGATGCAGTCTCCTAGGGATTAAACAAAAATTGCATTGCACCAGGGCTCCTGCAGTACTTTTTTGATTCACACTGTGATCACAAGTGCTCTTATCCCAATCTATTAGGTAAATATGTTCAACTGAAGTTAGGTATATAAATCCATATTTAGGCATGGATTTGATTTCTAGAACTGTTCAGTGCAATTCCCATTTGGCCCCAGTACAGCAGGCCCTCTTTAGCCCCAGAGAGAATTAAATCTCCCAAGATGTGGCAGTATAAAAGAAGTAGCAAATGTGATGAGATCATCAGCAGAAAAAATGCTATGCATCTTATGTATGAAGATTATAAATCACAGTTGTGATCACAGGATTTTTTTATCATTTCAGATTAAAATGCAGAGTAGCATGCAGCAATATCAAACATGGCAAGACAGTCTGGCAAGTGCATCTGAACAGCCAGTTCTCCCTGCTACCATCTGCATTCACTTCTGTATCACCATTATCTTGGTAAACACTACATTTACTCCTTTATAAATGAATTCTCTTTATTTCTTTATTTGTAGTAAGACTATCCAAGGGAAAAGCAGAAGCTAGAAACTGGTGTCATCAGGTACCTGGAAGTGGGTCAGGAGCAGACAAAGGAAGAAATCTCTAAGTGCTGAGAAATGAACAGGCAGGTAACATGAAGTCATCTCTAGGCTTGTTATGCCTTTAGAATGCAATTAAGTGAATCCTTTCTCAGAATTACTAATTTTGCATAATCTTTATGTTTCAAACTGCATTCTCATCAGTAACTGTTTGTTTTTTCCAAACATATCTTACTTCTGGAAATGAAACATTAATGACAAACAACCATCTTAATGAAAATTACTTTCATCTGTTTACATTTACAATGTTTTTAAAATAGACTGTTACAGCAAATTTAAAGATTTGCCAAAACAAAAACATGGACACTTCTGAAAAGAGTCTGATGAAAATAGCACATGAGAGAAAGTTCTTCATTGACATTGTTACATTCACACATTAAGTAAACATCACCTGAGACTGCCACAGCAAGAATACTGGGATGGCATGCAAAGAATTCCTTTGCAGAAGTACATGAAACCAGCTGTGTGGAAATTAGACTAATGTGCATCTTGGTTTTCTTCAATTGCTACATATCTGTTAAATGCAAATTAAGTCAAGATTTTCAAAAGCAAAGTTAGGAATTTGGGCTGGATGAATCTCTAGGTGTCATACTTTGTATAGCTTGAACGGCATATTAAGCTCATATTCAGGGTGAAGCTTATAGGAACTTTGCCAAAGCATCTTCTTTAAAGACTGTCTCAGTCTGGCTATACACCAGATTGCTAGCTTATTTGGGGAAGCACTGTTTTAACCTCTGTGTGAGTTACAGCAGACATACTAGGGAATACAATGGAGACACTTAAGCTTTCTGGAACACTCGAAAATCCAGTGATAAGTACAAATTTGGTGTTAACTGTTCATGAAACTGTACTAATGAGTACCTCTGGTTACAGAGAAGTGCCTATTAAGTGTGCTACAAAGCCAACTCATGTACATTCAAACACTACAGCATATTGAAATACTGTAACTCCATCTTCCATATGCCACTGAATATTTCAAAAATCCAGAATAATACTTAGGACCTCAGAACCATGTTAGCATTTTAGTTAAAAAAGGGGCACAAATGTTTTCCATTTCACCTACCAACTTGTGCTTTATGAAGCTGACATGCTTTACACAATACAGACAAAATTTTCAGTTAGTTCTTCCTGTCCCAGAAGAATATTTTTAACACAAAAGGCCTTAGATTTCATAAAGAAATTAACTGTGTACCAATCACTTTTCATCCAATTTTGTAGGCATGTGTACATGCTTGGACATCAGATGAGAATTGAAACAAAGTTCAAACAAACTGCTTTTAAGTTTCCAACAAGGGGGTAGTCTCTCCTCAGTACAAAAATGTGAAAAAAAGAAAAAGAAAGAAAAGAAAGGGTGTATAAGGATGGAAAGTTTGCCCTCACTATGTTATTTCTCTCAAAACATGTACTATTTCTCTTTAAATATATGTCTTTCTAAAGCACCTGAAAATTTTCCTGCTTATTTATTTAATTAATTTTGAAAGCACAGAAATATTGCTGGTGAAGTATTTATTTTCTTTAACATCAAATTGTATTTAATAGGTTACTTTGGAGAATGATTACTATTTAGTTACAAATTACATAGATTGTTATGTATCCATATCTAGCTAAAAAATCCATATAAAAGAATAATATAATACACAATTTAAGTAAGGCTATAAAATAATTGATATAATGTATCAAATAATTGAAAATAACTGAATAATGTATATAAATCTTAGGGTCTATCAATTACTTTTCCCCAAAAAGGCATCTTTCAGTGAAGAGCTGGCATCATTCTTATCCCTCAGTTAAGGCCTGCTGAATATGTAAACAGGAAGCAAATTTTCAAAAACCAATAACTCTGAGTAATGTCTCATATTAGCTCCAGTCTTGTGAAGTTAGCAGTAATCTGTCTTATTCCTGTTAATGAGGGACATTTTTGTCCTGATATACAAGTTTCAGTTAAGGCTTTAAAATTCCAGCCTTTTAAAAGCTCCATATTTGTTATAAATTAATTGTTGCTTCTATAAATCCAATACCCGGAAAACCTGTTCATTACAATGTTACTAGTATTGCATGAGTCTCCATATGGCAGCAGATGTAAAGCTTTTTCCTTTCTATGTCATTGATCCAGCCTTAGCTCCAAGGCATAAGAATTCCTGGGGCTCTTTTGCGTGAATAATCTAAGCAGCTTAAAAGCATAATTTTCTTTTATAGGTTCCATGAATTCACATCCAGAATTTTCATTCCCTGAGGAAATTTACTGTAAGCTGGTTTTGACCCAATATTCTTGTACTCACAGGGTCCCCACTAAACACCACATGATAATGTTGTGGTATAGGGAAGGGAAACTATACTTTATTTTCTAAGCAAATTGATTCCATATTCTTGAGCTGTTGCCAGCATCAAACAGAAATAATATTGTCTTGAAAACTCCTGTGAGGACACAGTTAAAATTGTTTGTGGGTTTCTTTTCTTCCTTAGAGTCAATGAGGACATTTATAGACCATTACCATATCCTGCCAAATATTTACATCTCTGTGGTAATCAAATTATAAGCCACATAACCCAATTAGCTCAAAAGAATCACACTCTGAAAAGACAGAAAGATAAACTGCTCCAAATGAAGTTGTAGTAATCTTTTTATATCACACAGAAGTCTAACTGATTGCTGTGATGTGAAAAATTTATCTTTTGTATCACATACATCCCTGTCAGAAAGGATTAGTTTACATTTACATCAGCCATAAGGAATGGTATTAAGAGAGGGACACTGTTCACAGGTAAAGCTGCGCAGCCTAGAAGAGTCTGTACAGCTGCACAGGCAAAAGGATGTGACCACCACCAAAGGCATTACGTGAACTGGGACGTTACTCACCTGCACTGAACAAACAGGTGCTGATTCACCTGCTTTCATACTGCAGCTTCTCTGACAACTTCACTCCTCCAAACTCCTTTCTATCAACACTAAAGCCACAATGTCTACCTGCAAATACTGGTCTCTTGTGAAAAATTAAAACAAAATTTTTGATTCTTCAGCACTGAAAACTGATCATGTTTCAGGCCTTCTGTATCAGGATGTGTGGTCATACTATACCAAAATTACAGCTTGGTATTTGCCTAGGAGATGCTCAAAATACAGAGAAATCCAAGGCAAATTAGGGTAATGTTTTAATATTCAGATACATAAAATAAAAGGCTAGATTGGACAGAAATTCCCAGCAGTCCGAGTGACCGTATCTGATTCCTATTTAACTACAAGGGAAAAACAAAGTACACCAAGAGTACTGCAATTTTCTCAGGAAAACAATTAAGATACATGGCTGAATAAAGCAAATAGTCAACCACTCTATTGCATTAAAAAAAGAAGTCAAAAACAACAACAAAAGAAACACACACAAACACTAACAAAGAAACCTCACAATTGATATAATTTAGTTTAGTGGTTTCCAAACTTTTTTGATCATGTATTCCTATTAGTGAAACATTTTCGAGCAAACACACCTAATATAATGAAGTTCTAATATTTTCTTCCTGCACCCCATTGGATCATCTCATGCACCCCACTTTGGAGACCACTGATTTAGATGGTCTGAGTAACTTAAACAACTACAGTTCTTTAGATGACAAAAACACCTGGGTTTCTTCCTTGCAATGTTGCAGAAAACAGTTGGATGCAGAAATATGTAGTCCATATGGTCAGGTATAGTCTGGTAGTCATCTTGAGTGAAAGCTTACAATTATTTACTATAAGGTAGTCCAACACATTTTACAGATGAACACTTTGTGGGAAAGATGAGCACTTATCCCAACTGTGGATGCACTGCTCACCATCTATATCTAAAACCAACGTATCTCAGTCAAAACATCTCAGGGATGCTACACTTGACGTCAAGTTCCTCCAGAAGGCAGATGTCCTTCACTGAGAGGTGATGTTGCTCTTTCAGAGGAGTGCCCAGAACCCTTCTCCACATCCAGTCACCCTCAGATTCCCAGCCAAGGTATTTCCTGCTTATCTCACCTCCCAAGGTCCAGGTGCCCACGTTCTTGAGTGATTCAAAAGATAGAACAAGGAACAACAGCTGTAAGACAGTGGTAGTGGTATGTTTTTGCTCTACAGTGTTCACCTGAGAAGACTTCTTTAAAACCATCTGTCTCTAATCAGCCACCAGCTTCCTCAGGAGCACAGTGATGCTTGTGATGCCATTGAGCAAACAACATTAGGTCCAAAATCATTGCTGTCTTCTGAAGCTGTGGTTTCTAAGATGCAAGTACACTTTTGCTCTCTGGGTAAAATACTAAGTGTACCCTGGGAGTGATCCTGATATTCCAAACACTCCAAGTAATAATTAAAAAAAAAAAAAAAAGCCTCCAAGACCTTATCTGTGGACTCATACTAATTTTGAAGATACTGGGTTCTTAGAATATAAGATACTCATCAAAACAGGAGGTAGAATTTGTTTTTTAGGACTGGATTAAGTACAATGTGTGGCTACTTATTCTTTTTAATATGTGAAGGTCTGCTCTTCAGAGCAGAGAGAGGACAGTGCGATCAGACAACTGATCATTAAATTCATAACCAGAAACTGAAATTGGAAGTTCTCTTCCATTTCAGAGCAATACCTTTGCATTTTTTTGCTTTCAATCTCACAGGACACCTAAATCTTCTAGGTAACTAGGTAAAGTAAAAAAGAAAAAACACCCTGGAAAACTGTTCCCTAAGACTTCGTGCAGCGCAGCTACCCGGCGCTGAGGGGCCGCATCCCGCGGAGCCCCATCCGGCCCGAGGCTCCCGTGACGGCGCGCGGGACGCGCCGCGACCGCTGCCGATCGGGTGAGCGGCCCCCGAACGGCATCGAGCAGAGCGGCGGCGGCACGCATGTACCGGCGGGCGGGCAGAGGGAGGAGCCGCGGCCGCCGGGCGAGCGGCGCTCCTCCCTCCTCCTCCTCCTCTTTTTCCTCCTCCTCCTCCTCCTCCTCCTCGTTCTCCTCACCATCTTCTTCTTCCTCCTCCCCGTCTGCCCGCCTCCAGCGCTTTCCCGCCGCCCGCCCTCCACGCACGGCGGGGC
>VXAU01001112.1:0-60962 GCA_013399695.1 Formicarius rufipectus | reverse complement strand
GGGCCCCGCCTCGCCCCGCTGCCGACACGGCCGCCGCTGCGGGAACAAAGGAGCGACGCGGCGGCGGCGCGGCCGCCAGCTCGGCGCTCCCCGCGCTCCTCACAGCCGCCCGGAGCCGTCCACGGCGCCTTTTCCGGCACCCGTCGCGGGGTTTCTGGACCCCGCCGGGAACAGGTGGGTGAGGGACGGCGGGCTCGGCTCGGCTCGGCTCCCTGGGGCCGCTCGCAGGCGGCAGGGTGTGCCTGGGCCTCCCCGCGGGCGGCCTTGTCCCGCCTGGGCTCCGGCGCTGCCGGTGCTGGGCGGCGACATGGTGAGGTTCCCGTGGCTGGCGGCGGTGGGGCCACTATGACTCAGGAGGTTGTGAGGAGCGGCCCGGCCGGGCACCCTCGCCCACCGCCGCCGCTGTTGAGCGCGGCAGCCTCCCGGGTCTTTTGTGTCCCGCCGTCGGGGGCGCAGCTGGGGCCTGCGACGCTGCGGGCTCTTGGCAGGATCCCCCCCTTTATCTGATTCAGCCCGCCTGGGGAGCGCCCGATGCCGGTTTGCTTCCCCCTTACCAACCCTACCGCTGCTTCACCCGAGCGCGGCCCTGACGTGCGAGCGCCCCGTGCAACTCTTGTGCACACTCCTGTTGTTCCGGTTTTGTGTTTCTCGCGCTTAATCGTGGTGCCTCCTCGGGGGGAGGACGTTGAGGCAGGTCGGTATTTAGGTCAGCGGGCCCACCACTGACGCAGTGCCCGGTTGTGTGGCAGCTCTCGGCGCTCGTTTCTGTCGTTCGGCTGCGGTGTGGGGTCGCCGGCGGGACGGGGACGGAGCGGCTCGGCCGTGCCCATGAGGCCGGGGTTTTAACGGGATTTACCCGCCTTCTCCCCGAGAGGCGCTGGTGATGGCGGGGCTGCTGGGCCGGCGGGATAGAAGGGCTCCGCTTGGTGTCGGAGGCCGCGGGGCTGAGCTCGGAGTATGGCCGCGGTGAAGGCCTGCTGCTACTGGTGAAGGAAGACCTTTCTCAACTACCATCTTCCCTCCCCTCGAAGAGAAGCGGCGGACTACAGCAACCCCCGCCCCAAGTCGCGAGACCCATCTGTGGAGCGGTGGCTGCTCCCAGGCCCGGTCACGCCCAGCGCCGGAAAGGGCAGCGGCAGGCGGCGGGTTGGTGATGCTGCAGTTTCTGGGCTGCCTGTAGGCACCCGCTGTCCGCTGGAAGGGAAGGGCGGTCGGATTTCGCTAGCACCTCCTTCCACAAGAGCTGGCGGCCTGCGGGAGATAAAAATAGGGACTGACTTTAGCGGGCGGCCGGGCGCCCCGGGCCTGTGGCTCCACCGCTTGACAGGCGGAAGCGGAGACTTGTCTGCCGCCCGAGCGCCCGGGGCAGAGCCGCGGCATCGGGGTCGGCCGGGGTGAGTGCTTGGCAGGCGGGTGCTTGCCGGCGGAGTGAGCCCGGGTGACATGCGGGACGCCTTCCGGAGCCCGGAAACGCATGGCTTGTTCAACGTTGGGTAGCAACGACTTGACCTTTCCGTTAGGAGCTTGCGTTTCAAGTAGTGGAAGAATGTGCAGACAGAAGGAGCTCAGAGTCTCTGGTTTGTTGTAGGATAACAGTAGCATTAGCACGTAACGAAAGATGTAGTAAGTGGTGGATTTTGTTGTGGCACACTGACTCGGAAGTGAAGCAAGTCAGTTGAGGCTGGTGTTGGCAGTGTGTTGGATAGCACTTTGATCTTACCTGCTTAGTAACAAAAGGGCTGGAATACGGTATTTGTATTATATAGACATAGGTCTTACAATACAGATGACAAAATTTCTTTTTAGATTTCTCTAGGTGGGTCATGGTTTTATCTTGTGCCCTTTCCTTATGTATATGGCTGTAAAATTGTATCAGAGTAAGTGTAAAGCGGTTTTGTAGCCTGAAAGGATACTATTTATACTTGGAAAGTATTATAAAGCCATAAATAGTACAGCTGTTTATACCTGGAAAATTAAGTCCTGTGACCACCAGCAGGCAAGCAGATGAATTTTGCTTGTTTGCTTCCTCCTGGCTTTGGTTTACTTTTATCCCAAAAATTTAGTTCATCTAGACACAGGCAGCTGTCAGTTGCAGTTTTTTGTACTAGTGTAATATAAGTTTGCTGTTTGCAGTGTGATATCTCTTAATTAAAAAAAAAAAGAGTATTTTTCTGTACACTGTACCTAATTCACGTTCAGTGTTTTTGGCTTCTAGCCAATTGGTCTTGTAACTGTTTCTGAATAGGAAAACAGCAATCCGAAGTTTACACTAAAATGTCTTCAGGTGCCATATGCGTGGCTTCTACTAAATTTATATTTTATTGCAGTTATTCTTATATGTTTTCATATTGGTGTAATTATTGGTTTCCAGTTTTATTGCCCTTGGGAATGAAGGATTTGGTTGAGGTGCAGTTTTCTACTAACTTTGCTTTGCAGAGGTTAACAGATGACAAAGGTGAAAAACTTTTATTCATGGCAGAGAGTTAGCACTCACTGCCTTTGGCAGGCTCAGAAGTCTTGCTATAATTTTATTAAGAAAAGTGTGGTTTTTTTCTTTTGTAAATGTGTAAGCTGTATAATGACACATATTAAACTGTTTGAAGTTGCTAATTTTATTTCTCTTGGAAGAGTAGTGTGAGAGTAAGGACTGTGGAATAGTGGAATTAGCCGTAAAATAATTGAAGATTAACATTGAAAAAGCAGGGAGTTGGGAAAAAATAAGCTATGTTGTTTGCCAGAACAACTGTGTGCATATAAACTTGGTCTTGCTTATTCTGCATATCAGTATTGGTGTTCAGAGGTTAGTAATTAAGGGGGGTTTTTTTGGCTGTCAAATTAAATTAACCTGCACATGCAGCTCAGTGCCCAACAGGTATATTATTTCTTAGTATTGGTATGATGACACTTTTTCTTCTTTTAGAGGTTCATAATTATGTTACTTAGAATACAGTTGCAGTCTTGAATGGTATATTAACATTCTTATAACCTCTTTGAGAATTCTGGTATCACTTGGGGCGAGGCAGGGTGAGCAGACATACTTTTAATTCTATAACCCTGTAATTGATTTTGGTAACATGCCAGCTCCTAATGCAGTTCTTGGTTTTATTTACAGCATCGAGATGACTCAGGAGACAAACCAGACCCCAGGGCCTATGCTGTGTAGTACGGGTTGTGGATTTTATGGAAATCCTAGGACAAATGGGATGTGTTCTGTTTGCTACAAAGAACATCTTCAGCGACAGCAGAATAGTGGTAGAATCAGCCCAATGGGTAAGGATGTACAGCATTGTTGATTTTTATTTTTTTTTTTTAATTTTTTTTTTTTTTTTTTTTTTTTTTTTACTGCTTTCAAAATAAAACTATAGAGGATTACAAGGAATCCTAGGAAAAGTTTTAGGAGAAATTCTGAAAGCTATGTTCTAAAACAATGTATATTCAAGAGGATACTACTTTCAATCACAGTAAAGGTAAAAATGCATTTCTGTGTAATGTGTTCTGATTTGCTTCACATTCTGCCATAACTTGCTTTCCCACTTAGCCTCCTATGTTAACATATTGTTATGCAGTCTGTATTTTGTTTGTTAACAGTTCAGCGTGTCTTTGAGTAAAAAGTAATATGCCATAGCAGTGGAGACTTTGCTGGCAGTTCATAGATGTGTAGGAAACTATTTGACTAATATGTTTGCTGCAATTTGTTTATAACATGTCAAATTCTTGTTATATAGGAACAAGCAGTGGTTCAAACAGTCCTACCTCAGACTCTGCATCTGTACAGAGAGCAGACACGAGCTTAAACAACTGTGAAGGTGCTGCTGGCAGCATATCTGAAAAAACAAGGTAAAATTAAGGTATTACTGTGAGATTTGAATGAACTGTGAGTGTGCAGCAAGTTGAAAGGGCAGGATTGCTGCAAACCATCATAGTGAATATCTGCATAGGAGAAAGGACATGACAGGGTTCTATGAATCTGTGTAAATGAAAAATTATTCAAATATTTGGTGTTGTACTGCTGTAGTTAAAGGAATTTTTTTTATCTGCAGAAATACTTTGCTACAGTCTTGCCTGTTTTCTTCTATGGAAATAGAGTAAAAAAAAAGAGTGGTTTGAAGAGAGTAGAAGCCTATATCAGGAAAATGTATCAGTAGTAATTGAACCAGTAGTTTATTAATGTCCAGACTGGACAGTTTAAGCTTTTATTATGAATGTAATACTAATATAAGTTATGTGTTTCACTGTACTTTAACAGAAACGTGCCTGTTGCCGCTTTGCCTGTAACGCAGCAAATGACAGAAATGAGCATTTCAAGAGAGGAAGAATTAACACCAAAAACAGAGACTGAGCCAGGTATGTTATCCGAATAACACTGGGTACAGCCAGTGACTTAATGCAAGTGCAGGGTTTATTTGCTTTCTGAGTTGTTGTCTCCTGTTGCAGTTGTTAGGTCTTGAGTGTGTTAAGGATGGTTTTAAGTACTGTCCTCACAACCAAGAAAAAAGACTAGTTCCAGTACAGAGCTTTAAGATACATGTTCAATGTTAGTAAAAAAATTGACACCTGAGAGAGTGGTTTTGGATCCCAAACCTTTGCTGTTAAAAGTAAGGCACTCTAAAATTGTTTTTGGTCAAGGTCTTCAGTTTTGAAGTCAAATTATTGAGAGTCTGTATGTTTTTGAGCAGTATAATTCCAGCTGACTCATGGCAGTCAAAATGGCTTGTTACATTTAGAGAATGGTGCTTAATAAATTCCGTTCTACAGAGGAGTGAGGATGTGGGGGAAGGAATATGTTGTTTAAAAGCATTAACAAAAGCTGCTTCAGGTGCTTGGACTAATTGAGTAACCAGTACATATAACCAATGCATTGTCCCAGGAGCATAAGATAGTTGCTGCTTTAATTGCTGTCTAAAAATTTCAATTTTATTCTCATGGTGGATAGTTGTAACTGTATTAGTTAAACTTCAAAGTGTAAGTTGTTTCTTGGAGGGAGAGCTTGCAAAACTACAGGAGTGAGTGATGAAATTCATATCAGTATGTTCAAATGGATACCTTAACATACTTGTTTTTTAGTTTAACTTTTCCACACATTCTTATTTAACAGTTCTGGCATGCTTCTAAAAACTAAAATCTGATGTTTAGTGAAAGTCTGTTCACTCAAGATGAAGATAAAGTAAATTTTTTCAGCTATGAAGTCAGTGACATGAAAATTGCAGCAGATTCTACTCAGCACTGTATCAGTGACTTTTGTCTAGTTTTATCTTTGCCAACAAAGACTGTGCTGACATTTGATATTAAATTGCTCAGTACTTGTACAGAGGATTTTACTATTTGCATAAGTCATGCTAAGTCAAGGTTCTGTGACATGAGCTGAAGTACAGTTATACAATATATTGGGTTTTTCATTAAGTATGGACCGAGAGGGGATTTTTGCAATGATTAATTTCCTGTAATTGATGTTGACTGAAGAGCTTTCCTTATGTAACTAAAAAATAATGCAGATTTTGCTACGGTATTCATTAACCCATCATGTTTTAGTATGAAATCTTACCTGAATATGGCAAGAAGGAAATAGAAATACATGAAATGGTAGTACTGATGAAGTAATTGGTGACTTTACTCTTCTTAGAATTGCTGTTATTTTGCCAGTTGTAAAGGAAATCCTTAGTGTTGTCGTATTGCATGTTTTTCAGTCAACTGTATGGTAGATAGTGTCACATAGCACACTACTGATTGGAATGGGGGAGAAATCCAAAGCAGGTCAAGACACTTATGTATTGTAATAAATAATCTCACAGGTTGAAACCAGCATAAGCAGTCACAAGCTTGTGTAGAGATCACTGAAAAAGCTACCAGAGAACTTAAATGTCTCTAGAAAAAACTGAAAGAACCAAATTACCTTCCTGAGAATATAGCTGTAAATTCAAGAAGCAGCCTCACCTGTTTTACAGCCCAAGTTTCCTTTTAAGTATTATGATTTGGCACTGATCCTGGACAGCATAAGATAGTGTCTTTATATACTATCCTTAGGGTTTGTTTGACATCTTAAATAATCCGTGTTGCCTGTATTCAGTGTCACGTTACCTGTGTCTTGCAGGCAACAGAACCTAGACTTTCTATACAAAATTCCTGTTGCCTCTGGACTAGGTCAATTTTTTTTTTTTTTCTTTTAAATATTCCTTTTTCCAGTAACATGCATTGTGTGTTGATCTCTCAAGAACAAAGTGAAACAGTGGTGAATAATTCACATCATATCATAACAGCAAAGCTAATGCTTTCTATGAGATAATGCTGCAGTCACAGAGTAGTTAATGAATCACAGCCTGGTTCTAAGTATAGTCTGACCCTAGAAACAATTTTATAACCAGATGGTAACAAATCATGAACTGTATCTTCAACAGTATGAAGTCACATCCTCTTCTGCCAGCTTTTCTTCAGCAAATGAAATTTTTTCAGTTTCCGTTATAATCTAGAGAGTTAAAAATAGAATTACATCTGGTCAACTAAATTTTTTTAGCAATCCGTAGCATGAAATTACACTTGTTTGCTTTTGGAATTGAAACAACTGAATAGAGAAGGTAGAAAAGTTGAGAAAACAATAAAACTATGAAACATAACAGGTTTGGTTTTTAGTGTTTTTTTTTTCCCAGGAGTGGAGAAGGGATGGTTGTTTGGTTTTTTTTTTTCCTTCTCTGTGAAGGTTAAGGTTACAACCTGAATTCATTCAGAACAGATCTGGTGCTAGGACAATTTGTTGTATCTCAACATTTGAAGAAAGGCGCAATGAATGTAACTCATTTAGTTGGTTGTAATTCACATGTGTAAGATGCTCTTTATTCTTGTAACTTGTAATTTCTTAGTTCAACTTATTTCCTTTGTTGCAGTTTCATAACAGTGGCATGTTTTCAGTGCAGTTGTGCCTGAATTTCTCATATCAAAGGAGCTTTATGTCCAAACTCAAATTCATAAATGGGCACTACTTACAAAATACAAGCTTTTACACTTCATACGGATTGAATTCTAATATAGTCTTGATGAAAGTCATACTATAGTATTCTAGAAATGCAATTCACAGTTACTTTTTTTGACCTGCTGAGTTGTAGGATTTAAATGCAAAACTTAGTGAACTCTATTTCTTTCCATCAATTATGATGTCAGAGCAATGTATCTACCAGGTTGGTGGGGCATGGTGGAGCCCTGTTGTGCTTATTTTAGCAGGTATTCCAGTAGAAGTGAGATGTGTAAAAGAAAGAGTTAATAACCGCTAAAAATAATTATTTTGAAAACGAGTATGTTTAAATAACAGTATTGTTTCAGAGCTCACAGCATTTTCTTGCGCCTTTGTAGATAATTGTCTTGCTGAATTGTCAGCCTCTAGTCAGGTCTGTCAGTGTTTCCAGGCACAGTATCAGCACCTGTGTCAGAGACCTGGAGATCTGGTGCTCTTTCTGGTTGTTTTTTGTTGTTATTCTGGGATGTTTTATTTGAGTTTGATTGGTGGGGTTTTCTTTAAGGCAGGAATAGGTTTGTTTTAATGAGTAGTGTGATTAGCTATCGTTTGTAAACCTGTAGTTGCACAGTAACACTGCTTACAAAAAAACCGTAAACTAGAAATTAAACTGCTAATGGTATTGTGTAAATTACATATTTTTAAAATACCCAAATGCTGGTAACTTCCATCCATACTGTAATTTACCCTTCCATTTCCTTAATTCAGTGGCAACAGTGTTAGAAGACAGCAGGCAGTGGATGGTCAGTACACATCTCTTACTTCCTACCAAGTCAATATGATTAGAGCTATTTTGCAGCTATCCTCCATTCAGGTTGAGACCTTCACATGGGTTGTAAGTAAAGCCCAGCGCATTAAATCTGTGATGTGTACTGTGTGTTGCAGGTATTGTTGTCAGTAAGGTATGAGTAAGGTAGCTTATGAGGTGTGGTAGGTTCAGGAAAGGTAAGTACATGACATTCCTTAGATCTTGTTGTAAAGAGTGACTTGCTAATTCTGTTTCATTTTCACACATGACTATAATAGTTAAGCAGTGTTGCTATCTGTAAACAGTTCTGTTGTGACTGTTGTTATCTTATCAGACAATATTACCTTGATATTGTAGTGAAATAATTAGCTCTCCTTCATGTTTCCCATGTCTGCTGTAGCTTTGGTAGATACCCCTGATTGGGAAATTTCTGAAATGGTATCTCTTGTAAGCCCTGAATCTGTCCATGTTGTGAAATGAGGCTTAGGACCCAACTGCTTGTCCTGTGCTTGTTTGTGGTAGGATGCTATTATTATTTTAATAATGATATCCCATAGACATCAGGTCTTTATGATGACCACATTAAACAGGATTTCTGTGTGATGCTGAGACTGAGGAATCTTTACATTGTATTAATATGGCAGTAAAGATATTAAATACATATGTTAAAGTTTGGTATGTGACAAAATGAATTACACACTGCAGAATATTTCTATTCCCAATCTTTGGCATGTAAGTGTGATGGAAGTTTGTTCTGCCTTTCATCACAGGACCTGGGTTTGCATAGCAATTGTAGTTCCTCAAGAGTAAAGTATTTACACTCAGGAAGCTTGATAAAGCATAACAAGTACTGTCAGTATTTTCAGACTAAAACTCTATGTACAAGTATGTTGTTGTGGATTAAGACCAGCTGGCATCTAAGTACCACTGCAAATGGTCACTACCTGCTGACTGATGCCCAGCCCATTCCCCAGCAGTGATTGGCAGCTCACAGCCAACTCACCCCAGTTTATATACTGGGAAGCTTGTTCTCTAATATGTAATATCCATTTGGCTAGTTTGTTCAGGTCAGCTGTCTGAGCAATGTTGCCTCCCAGTTGTTTTTGCACCTGTTTGGTGGCGGAGCATGGAAAACTCAAAACTTTTGTTGTTTAAAGTAAACACTGTTTAGCAACAATTAAAACATAGGTGTATTATCAGCACTGTTCTCATACTGAATCCAAAATACAGCACCGCACCAGCTAATGGGAAGAAAGCTAACTCTATCTCAGCTGGTAAACCAAGACAATTGTCTTAATATGAAATGTAAGGATTATACAGCTTTCAGCTCTGGAACTGCAGACATGCATTTAATGTCTTTTGGATAACTTCACACTTTCTCTTTCTTGTTTTATTTTTTCCATTTCTTCAGCTGTGGAGTTGGCAGTTACCTTCTGCAAATCACAATGCTTAAATAATAATAAATTCTTAAATAATTTTCGATGTTTTCAAGAATTCATGGCACTGGTATGCTTGCAGCTTAAGCTGTTGAGATCTTATTTTGATGATTTTTTTGTTTACTCTGAAAAGCTTCTAAAAACTTAATGATGTGGTAGCCCTTTCTGGTCTCTTTTGATATGGGGAGGATTATAAAATAATGCTGTTTCATTTTCATCATGTTTTGTTCAGCTGAAACATTTGATTCATTCTTTGGCAGTGTGAAGTCTCAGTGGGAAAATACCTATAAACAGGCATGCTTTTTTGAAGCAACCATACTGTTTTATATAAGGAAAACTGCTGACAGTTTTGAACATCCTTTTCTTGGAGTGGTTTTTAATTTTGAGTGGCAATCCCACATAGTCACTGTGGCTTGATTTAGCATCTGAGAACAGCTTTGTTCTCCAGTTCATAGGACTTCTCTGCATGTAGGTTGAGTAGTGGGTAAATTAATCTTTAATATACACATGCTACTGAATACCTAATAAACTCAAGAAAAACAAATTTAACCCTGGTTTCCTTTGGTTACTTTAACAGTTGTTACTCAACCAAGTCCATCAGTTTCCCAGCCTGGTACTTCAGAAAGCGAAGAGAAAACTGCTGAGCTGCCGAAACCAAAGAAGAACAGATGTTTCATGTGCAGGAAGAAGGTTGGCCTTACAGGTATGAGAACACTTTGTTAATATTAAACAAATCTGTGTGATTAGTTGCCTCTTGCTAGATTAAATTTGATAAAATATGTGTCCTATTAAATTTATTTGCTTCTTCAGGAGTCAAACAACTTGGTACAGCTGTTAATTTTTTTTACTGTCTATGTCAAAGTAGATGAACATACCCCCTTTGTAGTAAATATGCCCTTAATTTACAACTTAACCGAATTAAAAACTGATCTTCCTAGTGATGTTACTTGTTTTTCTGTGTACAGGATTTGATTGCCGATGTGGAAATTTATTTTGTGGACTTCACCGTTACTCTGACAAGCATAACTGCCCATATGACTACAAAGCAGAAGCTGCAGCAAAAATCAGAAAAGAAAATCCAATTGTGGTGGCTGAAAAAATTCAGAGAATATAAATTAACCTGCTTGTGAAAAGACTGACTTTTTGTGTTGTTTTTTTTTTTTTATTTCCAATACATCCTAAAAAACATGAAAGCGCAGGTGCATGGCCATTTTCCTTTGTTCTTCAAAGTTTTACTTCTAGTCCTGTCTGTCTAAATTATATTTCAAAATGTTTGAGTGTTTGTTACAGGCAGAATTGGATAGATACAGCCCTTGAAAATATATATGCCCTTCCCAGAATATAGTTGGATGGTTAGACACCTGCACAGGAATACACATGCGCAGAGGACAGACCTTAGTTCACGTGTGCCAAACAGATGTATGCTGTCTGCATGTGTGCAGCAGATCTGCCTGTTGAGATGTGCATAAGGTATTTAATGTTCAGCTAAAGTTACATGCCTGTTATGGAGAAGGATACATCAAAACTGTAGCAGTCCTATTTCTCTTATTTAAGATCTCATTCTACTTTTAGTTTTCACACTTCGTTTTAGTTTTCCAGCAGAATGTGAGCTGTGTAGAAGGGTCTGCCATCCCAGGAAGACGAGTGTTGGTGCCATATTTAAGTCACTTAGCAATTACACTGAGCTAAAATTAAAAAACTCAAGATACATACAAGAAGAAAATTGTTTTGGAAAATACCACATTACCTTTAGAATCTTGAAAGGAGGTTCCCAAAGGAAATGTCCTGTTATGAACTTATGAACTGGCCTGCAACAGAGTTGTCTGCTTTTCCTCGCATAACTGAAAATGTGTAGCACAATATTGTAAGATTGGCTTACAAAATAAAGTTACGTATGTTTCTAGACATACCATAGCAGCTCTGTCGAGCAACATGGATCTAAATAAGTTGCTAAAGTGTTGGAGCAGTTTGTTATTCATATATTACTTTATGTTCTGTGTGTTCCAAGTTCAAAAGAATGTTAGGAGTTAATTTTTCTAGTTTTAAATGTAACAGTTGCACCATTCTGCATGGAAAACCATACCCAACATGGCTGCTGTAGACTTATGTGGTAACTGGAACCACGGTTGGAGGGCCGCTTTATCATTTTTAATTGTACTTGGGTATAGGACTGTAGTGTTCTTGGGTGTATTGCATGGGCTGCATTATCTATGGCACTGTACAATAACAACTCTAGAAAAGGCAGTATTCTTCACTGATGCTTGTCTGGTAATATATATCACTTCTGTGTTATAATGGAAGGGGTTTTTGTGATGTATGAAACTTGTGGGTTTTATATAAACAAGTACAATTTAGACTAGTGTTGTGGTAATGCCTGTTCTCATCTGTAAATAATTACATATGTACACAAGGCACTACTGCCAACCTTCTGATTTTTGCTGCCAGTGTTCCATCTTAGTTTTTACTTCACTATTAAAAGTGTCAGGGTTTTGCTTCTAACTTTGTTTTTCTGAGTTATTAGATATGCAAACATGTACAGATAGTTCATATTTATGTATTGCACATAAGCTACCCAGCATCTATTATATATTGTATTATGTAAATAATAAAAATAATGTACAGAAGGAAATACTTCCTTTTGTGACAGTTCATTGATTTTAGTTATTGCTGTAATGAGAATGTGATCTTGTAGAGGTTGAGGTGCAAAGTTGATACTACATTCTTGCAGATGTGGTCTTTATGCTTAATCCTGCCTATTTCATATTTAGGTATACCAACTTCTTTTGAGACAACTTGCATGAGCAGCTGGAATACAGGTAACTATTTGATGGCCTGACAAAAATGCCAGCAAACAGTAATGTGTTTAAAAGGAGTAAAGGACAGTATTAGCAATGAACTTCAAACTTATTTCCAGTGGATGTTACAACAGATCCAGAACACTATATACACCAGTCTGTCCACACCTCACCAGCAGACCTGGGCAAAGCAGGTCACTGTTAGCAGTCAAATACAAATAATAAATATGCCTGATTTGTCCTTCCCAGTGCAAAGGAAGATGACACAGTACACAACCCATGTTGCCATGGAGGAAGACATCTTCACTGCAGGATAATTCATAAAATTATAAAATTGCCTTTATCAGAAATGGATAATGTGTATCCCACAAGTCAGCTGATAGTCGTCATGATAAGTTAATACTCCAACCACTGTGTATACTCCAGTATACACTGGATCAGTTTAGGGCTTTATTGCAGAACTGCTTTAAAGCACCAAAATTATAATTTTTCTACCTTTTGTATTAAAGCAATACCAGTGTCTCCGGCATAAAATGTTTTCCTCTTTTTTTACCCTTTATCCTTTTTTCTTTTCCTTTTTGAATCTGAGACTGCCCTGTCTGGTTTTGATATTGTCTTGGCTAGAGTGCTTTAGGACAGGTAATAGTACTGATACTGTTAATCATTATGATGGTCTCAATCTCAGAGTCTTCTTTTTTCTGTACAAACACTGTACTTGTTAACACTCACTGAAATATTTGGTAGTGGTACATCTGTACCAGAAAGTATGGAATGAAAAATCTTTTTCCTCTAAAATCATGAACTGTATCATGTAAATTACACTTAAATAGCGTATGAGCCTGTCTTGAAGTTTGTAAGCTCCCCAGAGCTTTGTTCATTTGATGGTGTATCTGGTGTGTATAGTCACTCAGCTCTAGTTCTGTTGATACTGACTAAACAAAGTAGGAGAAGATTGTTTAAAAAGTGCAGATATTGACAAAGTATGGGAATTGGGAGGGTGGATTATGTAAACTTACATGCAAGTGTGTTACATCTTTCAAAGAAGATAATCACATATCACTGATCTTCATTTAACATTTGGCTGTTACACTGAGATCTTATTAACTCATACATAACATACTGTGCTGGGAACAGTCTCCCTCTGTTCCAGAGAACTTTACCAGGTGATGGAGACATTTTTTACGTACAAACAATTGAGTAAATGGAAACAGATGATGAAAAAGTGATAATCTTCAATCTGAAACATGTACCTTACTATGTGTTATGGCTGTGCAGTACCGTGTTCCACAGGATTCTAAACAAGCACGCTGACAAGTGTTACTGTTAAACCTGAAACATGGAATCTAAAGATGACCTTCCTGCAACCTCTTGCTTCAAGGTTCATGAGCACCCAGATGACTTGGTTGGTTATGATGCATAAGGATGCCATGGGTCTGAGAAGTCCTTATTGTCTGCATGGTACTTAGCCCTTTGAAACTATGTTTCTGAGCAGTAGTTACTCTGTTTTGGAAGGTGATTATTCACAGGTGTAAGGAGTGTCTTAGATGCTTGTGTTTGTCGTGTCTCTTAGTCCCTGAAAGGGTACTTAAGGATTTGAGTCATGTCTGGTGTCTGTAATGGATCAAAATGCATGTCAGTTTCTTGGTGTTCTTAAGCTGCTCTACAATATCAACTGATACATATGCTTGAAGGAGGAAGTGGACACCAAATAAGGAAATAGGTTTGTTTCAGGTATCCAGGTGTGTAAAGTACCTATGATTCAATCACAAAAGGAACTTTGCTTTCTGTATAGATGTGTGATTTCTGTTTGTTTTATTAGTTTCTCTGCCAACCAGAAATTACATTTTCTCACAGATTACCTATTACTAACTAAGTTTAGAGAACTTAGAAAATTTATAACTAAAACAGAGAGAGACAAGTCTCCTTTAATTTCAAAACAAATTTTAATTATGATAAATGGAAGGATAACAGTTCCTAGCTATGAGATATATATATATATATATATTCAAGAGAAAAACAAAACAACCAAGACCAAATGAATAAAAACTCCTGAATCAAAACCCCCCACACACACAGAGTCTGTCCCCGTTGGGCACAACCGGTATTTAGGGTAGCAAGTGATGAGATGACTGACCGATACTGGGGTGCCCCCGGGGGTTGGTGGATGGGCAGAAAGGCCTTGGCGTGTCCCTCCTAAAAGCTGTGCAAAAATCCCTTGGTGAGGTCGGTGGGGAGAAAGCCGCTCAGACAGGGCACAGGGCTGGGGTCCTCCTTGCCTCAGCTTGTGGTCTGCTGACCTCACCTGGAGTTTCCGATGTAAAAGTTCCCTCATGTCTGGGCTGGCCACCGCTGGCCCCGCCCAGGAAAGGCCCGATGTAAGAGCCTCCCCCCGGCTAGCGATGTCGTCCCTCTCTCTCTCTTGGGCAAAAGTCAAAAAACAATCCAAAAAGGCTCCGTAAATCCATGGATGGGAAAGGGAAAACAGCAGGAAAGGCAAAGAAAGAAACCAAACTCAGGGAGGTTTCTCCTTCAGCCCTCTCTCCGCTGCCAACTGCCAAAACCAGCGTGTCTGCTTCCCCCCCACCCTAAATCACCGGTCATCTTGCTTCTTTTGTCAGAGGCAAATTGACTAAGGTAGGCCAATTCGCCCCTCATTCTGGCGGTGGGGAAAGAAAAATTCCATTAGATTCTGAAACTATAACACTGACTCATTCGATCTTTTTTTGTAATACTCAGAATATTTGATGGACTGCGCTCTGATTTGGGAGACACAGAGGCCTCTGGCAGTACACCTGAAAGTACCTGAATGACATTGAAAGTAATAGATGACAGCCTGAACAGTTAGAAAACTTGAACTGGAAAAGTAATCAAAATTACTCTATGTGGAAATTTTAAAGCATAGTCCAGGAGCAAAAATCTGTGGGTGTATTGAAAGTTGTCACCATGGAGAGTTTTAAATTCCATTCTACAGATCTGAGTTATCCCTTAGACTACTGTAAACACTTAGATGAAAGTGCTTCATCCTTTAAATTGCCTATTTTAGAAGTAATTTAGTGATGGCCAAAGGAAGCAGGGTTGGAATTTGTTTTGGTTTTGTTTTTTTTTTTTTTTCTTTCACTGAAGGGAATACAGAGACCATTTCTCCTTGAAAGGGCACAGAACCAAGGACCAGATTTCTGATGGTATTGAACTGAATTCTGTAGGATGCAAATCAGAATACCAGGAGCCAGTGATTTAAGTTAAAATAGAGGTAAAAATGGAAGTACTGAGAGAAGTGCAAGAACCAACACCTAGAAAGGCAACCAGAAACACTGGTTTGATTGTTTATTTGTATAGGTAAAACCTTTGCCACTTTAAAAAATTTGATAATCAAAATAATTGGTGTCATAGCTTCCTGAAGAAGCAATGTCTTGCTCACATTTTGTACTGGATGGTAAGATGTATATGACAAGTTCTTTTTTCAGTCCCAACTTCATTTTAGTGTGTGTTTCTCATGTCAGCTCATTGTGGCAATTTTGGAAGTTGGGTTTCTCAGGTGAGTGCTCAAACCTCCCAAGATACCTGTATCTTTATTAAACCCCCTTGTACTACTATCTCTTTTCTCCCTTTGTCGACCACCAGCTCACATTTATTCCCAAGCAGCAAAAAGCTTGCCTATCACAATCTGAGGTTTACTCATTATGGACAGAAAGCAAAAAAACAAATGGAATAATTTTATCTACTCTTGCACCTGACTACAAGCATGCAGGGTAGACCAGGAGCTGGACTTTGATGATCTTTGTGGGTCCCTTCCAACTCAGAATATGCTGTGATTCTCTGACTCTATGTTGTGTAATGAGACCTGGCACAAGGCAGGTTAAGTCTGACTACGGGCACATGAGAGGATTGAAGGTGAAGCGCCTTCCTCTCAGTAGGTATTTTACAGGTTCCTCATGGCCTGAACCCTCCTTCTCCTCCTTCTAAGTTGGGGTCCTTCTAATTCTAAATGACTACCATTGCTGTGTGATGCTGTATTTGATCCATACACAAGTGACATTTCTCAATTATGTTACTATGTCTGTAGAACAAGGTCTTGCTTTATTTTGTTTTGCATAATGGTCATGCTTTTTTTTTTTTTTATGTGTAGAGGGGGTTGTATGTATATCAAGGAGTTTTATGGGTAAAGTACATTCATCTTTCTCATTTTTCTTAAAGTTAACAGTCTGAATCTCAAAGGATGCAACAAACCTACTAGTATACATGGTACTGTATCAATAGTATACATATATACTACTGATATATAGTAGTTACAGTAACAGTGACCTTCTCTGTATAAGACTAGCCCAAATATCAGTCTAACATGACTATTGAGACCAGAACCATGTTTGCTACATGAGTTGGAGTCACAGACAGCATAATAAGCCTAATGTACTTGCCTACTTGGACTCAAGGCAGCTTAGCTGCCTACTGAATCGTTTGCTAAGCTACTGTAAAATCTGGCTGTGTCATAACCAGCCATCCTTGCCATGCTTCGGTTTGAGTAGGGAAAAATCAATAGTTTTAAAATGATTTGTTTGTGGGTTTTATCAGAGTATTGGGATCGTTTTGATAGAGCTGTGAACCCTGTTGATGGTAAGTCACTTAGCATCTTCCTGGTCCATATGTTTCTAGATTCTTCCTGTAGCTCCTTCTGATGGTATGCTAATTAAATCAATGTAAATGAAGGCAACATGATGTAAAAAGGATAAACTGAAGCCATGATTCAGTAGGGGGCCCTGCCCACTGATGAGCTTTTCTGTCAGCTTCATGTTTCTCCTGCAATCATATCTCAGGGCACAGTGCTAATAATGCCAAGGTCTCAGGTTCAATTACTGTGTGTGCCATGCTCTTAAGAGATGAACTCAATGATCCTTGTGGGTCTCTTCCAACTCAGAATAGTCTGTGATTCTGTGAAATGCCTTACCAGTCCCTTTTTCCAGTGTCTGAAAGATATCATAGATATTAACTAGATCTATTTAGATATGTGTATTTGGACTTCATTTTATTGATTGGTTTTATTTTCAGATTTCATTGATAGTGGTCTTGACGTATTATATTATTTGTATTGTATTATTATACATATGTATTTGTTGTCTGAAAGCATTTTGATGGTGATGTTTTTGCAGGTTGCTGGTGCACTCATGTGAAAGAGGTGTTAGAAGGTCAAGGTGTTCACCAAGCTACTGGATGGCAAATATGTAGGTGAAGAAATGCTCCCTAAAATTCAGATCTTTCACCTTTGGAGACCTACAGTGCCTTTCTAATATTTTTGCCTGATTAGTGATTTTCCAATATAAGAAGACAGAATGAAGTCCCACTTTGAATCTTGGCAGTATCATTGATACTGCAGTAGAGATCTGAGGAAAAGAAAAGCAATTTAATTCACTGTTCCTCATTTATGTACTCTTTACCATAGTGCACATTTATGTTGTTTAAAGTGTTTTATGTTGTTTAAAGTGTTTAATGTTGTTTAAAGTTTAAAAGACACCCAATCCTTGTCATTTCCTGGTGAGGATTTTCCTTGACTGGACAGCATTTTTAGATTTGATTGAAATTTCCTTTAGTAGGTGTCTTAGATGTGGGGTACCTGATAGTTATACCCTGAGTTCCCACGGGAGCCTATAAAACAGTTTGTGCACAAGACTATTTCACTTGGATAATGCTTCTCAGAGACCAGGTCAAACACAGGATTAGGCTAAAGTAGATTCTCCTTAGTTATATTTTAAGTAGGATGGGATTTATGAGGGAAAGTAGATTTATAACCCTGGAAAAATCTTGATCCCTTTCAGTCTGGTTTCATCTTCAGAGTAAGACTGAGTTGGTTCCTTTAATTGGTATACTGGACTCATCTGATTAATAATATCATTATGGATTTGTGTATTTCTACTAGAATCTCAACTTCTGACTGACCTTGTATGATCAAAGTCTTGGATGTTTTGTTGCCAGCTTGGTCACCACAGCAGCTCATTGAAAGTCCACCGAGTACTGGATTTAGGGTGAGGAAAACGCACAGACAGACAAGGAGTGGTGTGACTGCCACACGTTTATTTGCACACACTGCTGAGGAACTGCAGTTTCAGTCTCAGTGCTGAATCAATTTGACTCATAACTTCAAGCATGTAACAGTGATGCAAAGGTTAGCACTTGTCATTGTGGCTTCACAGCCACTTACTGCAAGTTTCAGAAATAGGTTTACACTTGATTTAAGTTGATAGTACTAGTAATTATGTGTATGGACAAGTCAACAAATGAAGGACCAACAGTGGTAAGAGTTCACTGACTCCTCAGCAAAATTTTCAGAATTAGAGTTTGGAAATCATATTATGTTTGGAAATGGCCTTGAGGTTCAAGTTTATTTATTCATCATTTCATGTAAACAGAGGTGGTTTTGTTTGTCATCTGCTGAAGTTGAATCACAGTTCAGCACAGAGTCATTTCTCAGTGTTGACCAGCTTTCAGTAAACAGAGCCATTTAACAATCTACAAACAGCTGCTGGAAACCAAAGATTCATCGCTAGATGTGCAGAACTGGCCCCACCCTTTACTCCTGAGGTTCATCTGCCAGGGCCCAGCAAGCTTGGACGGTGACAGCGAGGTCCTCAGGATGTAGGTTTGGTTAGAGTATCCTTCTCTTAGATGGATGGCCTTACAGGGCTAAGCGAGCTCCATCTGCCCGGGTTTGGAGTTAGAGTTGTCCTTCTCCTAGGATGGTTGCCGGGTGGCTGATGAGCCCATCCTGCCCGAGGACACACTTTGTCTGACCCTTCAGTTGAGATCTGACCAGTATGGGAGACCCTGCCAGAGGCATAAACCACCAGACCACAGATTATAAGAGTGAATAATAACATTAGGACTTTTACAGCTGACACGGTCCGTCAGAGAAAGGAAGACACAGTCCATGCAAAGAGAAGGGGGTGAAGAGGCATGAACACTTTATTAGGGTGCATGGGACTTTTATAAGGTTCGGGTCGAGGTTTCTAGAACGTGGGTGGAGTTAGGGGCAGATTGCGACATAAAAGGGAAACCAAAGGAGGGGCTGTAACATATGAGGGAAATATAGGGGTGGCTAGCCTTGTATGGTGGTGCTGCACTGCTCCACTGGTCAGCCTATGGGATTTTAGGGGTGCAAGGACCAATTGGGGGCTGTAACCGGGGTTCCCAGAACCAATCAGAACAATTGAACAAACAGAGGTAATCAAATAGTAATAATTACCTATCTAATACATATTTATCCTAACTACAACATCTCAACAATATAAAAACTTTAAAAACAGCGGCTCTATGGGGATAGATAAGTGATGGTTATGACAGACTCCAGTTAGCAGCAGACAGTTTCTCAGCAGTCCCCAAGAGGTGCTTCCCTTACAGGTGCCTCCCTTACAGGTGCCTCCCCCCGACATACAGCCTTTTCTTCATTTCTCAGAGTCCTTTATGATGATGGGTAAGAGTTGGTGTACCAATGCAGAGGAGAGCATGAAGCACAGAAGGGGTCAGTGAGGATACAGTCCTGCAGTTTTGTCTCCAATTGTGTCATATCACCAAACTACTAGCCCTGCTCCAGCTTAATACACACTATTGCTTCCTGATTTGTTTTTGGTCTAGTGATCTGAGTTTAAAAGCTACAGATCGCAGAGAGGGTGAGTTACACTACCAGGCACACAGGTAGACCATCTGAGGATTCCCTAGGTGCAGACATATTTCAGGAAGAGCAGCACAACATCCAAGTTCTAAACTGCCCCAACTGTGTAAAGCAGCAATGCCAGATCTGGACTCAGCTTTCCCTGATTGTTCAAGAGAGTCTCTGCCACATACCTGCTTCCCCCGAGCTCCAGAGTGCCAACAGCTTCTCCCTCTGCAAAAGGGAAGGCCAGAGGAAGTTCAGCAGCCCCTTGTCTGGGGCCTGAACAGGCACTACCCAAGATACAGCTCCACCCTCTCATGCTGGAGGGCAAAGCCAGATGAACCCTAGAGTTACCATTTCTGTTTCTACCTTACAGCAAACTCTGCACCAAAATATCTATGAAGTCAAATATACTTCTCTGAACTCTAAAATCCATCCACCACCAAACTTGGTCCTCACCAAGATATTAAAAGTCTTCCATCACTGGTACTTCAGCTCAGGAAACAACTGTGTCACACCCGTGCCAAACAAGAAAAGCAGCAATAGGCAAGAATACCTTACAATATTGCTCCAGACCTCAGGAACACCCTCTGTAACTTAACTCCTCAGAAGTTTTGGCTGGCCCTTTCTCCCTCTCGTGGTAAGATGTTAACAGTCTGAAGCAAACATTCTTAATTCTGTTAAAGGAGTTTAAATAATTTCAAAAACCTTTCTGTGTGCTTGTGTTGTTTTTCAACTATCTGTGGTAAAAGATTATGCAAGAACATATCTTTGCAGGCCATACTAGTATTAAAGGAAGTTAATATATGCACAGCCTGCAGTGTAAGTAGTATGTTATTTTCACCTTCAAATTGAGAGCTAGTTTTAAAAAGCTGAGGCAAGAATGCCACTACTGACTGCAAGTTCTTAGCGGTCAGGGTAGCTTCCACTTTCTTTTCTGCTGAATATACTTTTTTATACCTTTCTTAGGGAACATTTTACTAGCATCACTTAAGTTGCTGGCTTGTGCTTATTTTTTTAACTAAACACAATTTAGTTAAGTGGAGTACAGGCAGGGATTTTATGAAATCTGCTTTTTCCCAAACCTGATCACTGTATTTTTAAAAGAGTCTGTTTTTCAAACACACTTGTTTACTGTTCCAGATGACAGCTAGATCTGAAAATCCCTGTCCCTTGCTCACCCACCTCAGTTGTCTGAGTGCTGCTTCTAGACAGGCAAAACCTTGTGTTCAGAGATCAGATACATGCTTTTGCACTTCAAAACCTTTTGTGTGCGCAGGGTTATAGCTGTGAGCACACTCTTTTTCTTTCCAGCTTCAGGGAAAGAGCCATTCTCAGTCCACAAATACAGTAACACAACCAGCTCAGGAGTCTGATTCAGCTTAATATGACTTGTGTCTAACCAAAGTCTTCTCTGTGCCTCAGCTCCTCACCGACATGTCTGAAAGTGATTCACAAAACTCAGCTGTAGAGGTAGAACAGCACCAACAACCCATGAGGGTCTCCCTGCTGTGGGTTGAGCCCTGACACTGCCATGTCCGTGTGAGCCAGAGTCCCACCTGCCATCCCTCTCAACGATCCAGTTCAGGCCTCCTCTGCCCCCCAAGCAGCCCTGGGATGGCTGGCAGGGCAGTGGGGTTGTAGCCATACCTTCTGCAGTGTCAACTGCAGCACATGCTGGCCCAGCAACACATCCTCCAGGCACAGCAAACCTCTCCCTTTAGTGACTCAGCATCTAATAACCACAGCCCACCTTATTTTTTCCTCCCTTCTGGGTATTTAAAAGGAAATTCAATATAAGGAAGCATTTAGAAGAATATTAAAATAAAAGAAGCTAACTGGTGTCTTAAGGCTCTCCTTTCCCAAGGCTACAACTAAGGACAAAACTACCCTGTTTTTTCAGTCACATTGGCTAGTCCCAGAACAAGATTTCAGGGACAAGTAACTATTTTGGGCAGACATGTTTTTTTTTATCTGTGCTGATAGTGCCAATCTTCATCACCACTAAATCAGATCACTTTGACCATATCCTGCTAAGCACCAGAACTCAGAGGGACTTTCAGCAGGCCAAAAGGCTATCCAAAGGACAGGACACAGTGCTCCAGGGGCTGTATGTGCCACAGCACTACTGGGATGCTGGATATGCAGTTTCAGCTGTATGTGGATGTTGTCAGCTGCCAGATCCTGCCAAGTGTGCCCCAAAAGTGGTGTGTATTTATGCCTGTCGTATCACCAGTGCTGGTTCCCTGGATACTTCAGGCAGGACAATTTCCTGGTTGTCCTTGCAGGTAAACGCTGAACTGACACTGCTGACTGTGAAGAAGAATCATTTTGCATCTTTGCTATTTGTACTTAGGGTAACCAGGGGTAGGTGGCCACATGTTTGTTAAATTAATTTTTGCAGTGACCTTTCCTTGGAGGGCACTCCCTCTGCAAATTCATACCATCATTTAAAGTGAACCCAAGCTCAGCCTGTGACCAAGCAAGGAACAGGAATGCTGCCTTGGACCCTAGTGTCCCAGTGGTTTACATGCTGCTTCCATGACCTCCATACATGTCATTTTAAGGAGGTGATGTGATAATGAGGTAGCATCATTTATGTTTCTGTGTTTCACAAGGTTTTGGTTTTTACTGTACCAGTAGTTTGTCTCAATCTTTCTGCACAGTCAGTGGTGCCTGAATACTTGTATCTTCAATTATAGTTTAACATCTGGATAGAAACAAAAGCCATCCCTGACAGCATTAACAACAGATGCTTTTTACTCAAGTAGAGATTAAAAATGCTCCTAAAAGAATGCATTAAATAAATTCTATGATGATCCATTCTTCTGATTGGGGCTAAAACAGAGCAAAAAATGTGGGAACATTATTATAAAAGTAGCTTCTCTTGGAAATCACAGTTGTACTGAACAAAAGGACTAGAAGAGATGGCTGACCTTTCTTCCCCCAAGGAAAAATTGCATTTATACCATTTGGGTTTCCTTCCCCAAGCTCCCTCTTTTCTGAGGGAGAGAGTATCACATTCCTCAAAGTGGGCGCACTATGGTTACCAGATCATGGACAGCCCTGTCATACCCTCCTGACATCCCCCAAGGTCCCAGTTAGCTGGGGGATAGTGGTGTCATGGGTGAAGGGCCAGGCAGGAGTCTGCCCACCAGCAACATCTCTTCTAAGTTTTCCTATCCGGTCATATTTTCACACTCTTGGCAGCTTGCATCAATGCTCACTCTGTTTTATCCTCTCAGAAATCCGCCACATTAACTTTTCTTAAAGGGGCTAATTTGGGAGTGAATTACTGTCAGCCTGGTGCTCCTGTGACCCTGTAAAGGTCTTCCTCAGAATTATAATTGACTCCTGTACTTATAGTGAATCTTACTGAATCATTTCATTAGTGTTAATTAGTCAATGATCAAGGGCTGTTAAACCTTTAGATATAAGCCATTAATCAAATCTGAAGCTGAGTCTGAATGCAGCTGCACTAGGCTTCAAAAGGAGTTTAGAAAGCGAAGGGGTCCAACCTGAACCTCACGACTCAGCAGGAGGGTCTCCCTTACCCTTTTACAACCTTGCCTTTTTTATGTCTTCAGTCTCCTTGTAAATTATTCTAAAACAATTCAAATATGATTTTCTTTGATACGCTTCATCCATATAGTAAGCAATAAATTACACCTTGCCATTGAACTTCAGACGTGCTTTTGGAAATTCATATTAAACCTGCTTTTTTGATACTTTTGACAGTGATTCCTCAAGTGACCTAAACAACTTACTTGTGACAACTGCTTACTTTTTTTCTCATCACCTTAAAAGCCCATCTACTTTCTTCTGACCCAGCACCAAATCTCCTTGTGGAAGAAGGTTATCAAGCCAATTTCAGGCACTTCAAATTAAATCACATTTTGCAGGGAAGATCTAGAAAACAATAAAGTGGGTTATCTGCAATCACAAGCACACCCAACTCTACAGCTTCATGTCCTGTATGGTAGCTTCCACAACGTCTGGCATAGAACCTGCAGTCACACACATATGATGGTTCCAGTGACTCACACATGCATAGAGGACTGAGACAAGATGAGGCAGTGTGAGTTGGGACATGCCATGACCAACCTTCATTTCATACTTCCACAGATCTTCATTATTGCAGCCTGACTAGCATCTGCTCTTCAGACCATAATCACCCGGCAACTCCACAGATCCTGGAGGGTCTACATTACTGGATATTTTTGTTGTTGTTGTAATGGTTTTATAAATGTAATCTTCATGGCCTAAACAACAAAAAAACTGAGTGTTTCTTTGGGCAAGTTGTGTCTTCTTCTCCAGTGCAGATTTCAAAACTACAAGAAGGCTGGAGGGCTGTTCAAAGAAGCACTAAAACTGTAAGACAACTGCAGCACCTGACTCTCACACCTTTGTCTATCCTGGATTTCAGCTGTTACTAAACTATCTGTATGGGTCAGATCTCTTTAATGGAAGGTTTCTATGTCATTGACTTCTCCACGGACACCCCATTGTCATGGGGGAGAAGCTTGTGTGCCCTTTTGAGGTTGTGAGCTATGCTGGCGGTGGTTTATGCCTCCGGCAGGGTCTCCCATACTGGTCAGGTCTCAACTGAAGGGTCAGACAAAGTGTGTCCTCGGGCAGGATGGGCTCGTCAGCTGCTCGGCAACCATCCTAGGAGAAGGACAACTCTAACTCCAAACCCGGGCAGATGGAGCTCGCTTAACCTTGTAAGGCCATCCATCTAAGAGAAGGATACTCTAACCAAACCTACATCCTGAGGACCTCGCTGTCACCGTCCAAGCTTGCTGGGCCCAGGCAGATGAACCTCAGGAGTAAAGGGTGGGGCCAGTTCTGCGCATGCTGTGCCTCACCTAAAAAATCCACTGCGCAGGCTTGAGGGATTCACCCACTCCCTGTGGGCAGAGCCCTCCCAAATCTTCGTTCGCGAAGTCTAGTCATGATGTCATTGAAGGCAAAAGTATGAAATGGCAGTAGGCATATAGGGCAATGATGGCATACTGCATGGAAGCATCTGCTGGTTTAGGTGATGCATTGTACTTTGAGGTGTGAAAGGCTACAAAATATAAGGGAACATGATATTGTGCAGGATCATTATCAGAGGTGCTCCAGAAGAGCAGTAGGCCTGTGCAGGGACAGGAGAGAGCAGCGCAGGCAAGTACCACCCCTCCCCTCACAGTCAGCTGCTCCTAACCCAAATCCCTGATCTGCTCCCATGGATATGAAGTACCTCACGTAAGATATAGCCTGGGAAATACAGTAGAAAAAAGCAGAAGGGTTTTTTTTCCCATTTTTTTCCCAGCCTGCTCTTCTTTTAATTATTTTCTTTATTCTTCCTTTCCTTTTCCCATCCTACTTTCATTTTTTTCCTTTCCTCTTTAAGTCCTCAAAGGATTTTAGAAGGGAGGGATAATACTAGCAACTACGGCTCATTTTAAAGAGTTCAAACTGAAGTGCAGGAGTTCATGAAGGTGCTCATGGCACATCCCACCTCATGCTGCCTCACCTTGTCTCAGTTTAACATCAGTGCCTACAGGCAGAAGTGGTAGCTGCTACAGAACATCAGCACTTGACAGCTTGAGAGTATTTGAAGTAAAGATGCCTTAGTGATGGAAGTTCCCTGTATTCCAACAGGTCTTCAGTGACAGCTTGGGCTGCTCGTGTTGACTGGATGAGCAACAGGATGTCCAAGCAACCTCCCAAACTGTTAGCACACAGTTCTTCACAGCACTACACACTTAAGGGAACAAGACCCACAGTAAGTCAAGACAGTGTTTAGCATGTGCACACTGCCATGGTGCTCTTACATTCTGTGCCTGAAACAACTCTAGTCCTGGTCTTTCAAACTTACTCTGTGTGTTTCTTTGAAACATTCAGTCCCAAAGGTGGGTACATGATGAAGACATGAGATATAGCCTCACGGGATGCCTCAGCTATCCCTCTCTGACCTGGAAAGGTCAGAGCAGAGGATTGCAACTGTTCACTTCGTTATAGGTTTAGGCTTTAAAAATCTGTGAATCTGTCTGTAACAGCATCTTCTGCACACAGTTCAAACTCTTCTCTTTTCCCTGTTATTCCTTGGATCATGTGAATTTTTTGTAACAGTGGTGGGAATGCTCCAAATAGATACAGCCTCTCAGCTGGTAGGGAGGGTTGCTCTGCACTGGCTGCTGTGTGCTGCAAGACAGCACTGATCTTGTTTGGCACATCTGTTTGTAGTTTTGCAAACCATAAAAATACAACAATGGGGATTCCTCCACAAAAATAAAAGCCATGAGAATATTTTTAGAGCACTGAGAGAATACAATGAGCAGTAGTGCTGTACACAGCTAGCTGAAATTGGTATTTTGTATGAATTACCAGAGGAGTTGAGTTTTTTACAGCTGTGGACCTTCATTAGTGTGTGTGTAATTTATGATTTATGTAAGCTGAGGCTGAGATCAAAATGTTTAATACTGTTTAATACTTCCAGATTCTAAGAGGAAAAATACTTTTATATTTTGAGATGTACAACTAGAACAAAATATGAAAAGAAAAGGCATGAAATCAGCTTTATTTCATGGCATTTATGGCCGTATTTTTAGAGGTCATTCCTAAAGGACATATTTAATCACAATTAACAAGAATGCAGTCACAAATTCATTGCTCTGGAAGGAAGACAACTGATTAGAGTACAAGCACAGGGCAAGCCAGCCTTTCTTTTGCATTTTAACTACGCTCTCAAGTCATGAACTATAAACCCATTCAGGTCAGTTATACGTGATCCAGTATCTGATCTGAAACCAAGGAGAGTCCTCATATTGCTGCGGTCCGCTAAGGGAAGAAAGGAACAGTCCACACAGAGTGGAGTAGAAACAGGTGAGAACAGATGTGAACAGTTTATTAGGGGCACATGGGACTCTTACAGGGTTCGGTTGGAGGATTCTAGAACTTGGGTGGAGTTAGGGGCAGATCAAGACAAGAAAGGAAAAGGGAAGGAGGGTTCATAACTTATAAGGGAAAATTAGGGGTGGCTAGCCTTGTATGGTGGTGCTGCACTGCGCCACCAGCCAGTCTATGGGGTTTTAGGGGTACAAGGACCAATCAGGGGGCTGTAACCGGGGTTCCCAGAACCATCAGAACAATTGAACATACAAAAGTAATCGAATAGTAATAATTATCTAACTAATACACCTTCTATCCTAACTATAACACCAGAACAGCATAAAAAACAACAGCTCTATGGGGATGGGTAGCTGGTGGTTGTGGCAGTCTCTAGTTAGCTCATCCATTGGTAAAAATCATCTTCTCCCGATGTCCTGGATCAGCAGTCCCTGACAGGTGCCTCCCCTACAGGTGCCCCCCTCCTCCCCCTCCCCATTATATTCTGCTTAATAGCCATGGGAGAAGATTGATGCAAAATGTGGCAGTAAAGTGTTCAAGATTATCTAATAACATTTTTTAAGATTGCAAACTCTGTGTTAACTTGTGCCAACAGTGCCTGCATCAATTCATTGTAGTGAAATAGTTAATTGCAGTCTGAGATTTACTGATCACATACCCAAAGGCTCTCATATTTTCAATTTGACTTGCAAATCCTCTACAGCATAAAGACTGTGCTCACATCTGGAGTTTATACTGCTTGAAATAGGTAAGACTCAATTTAGTAGTCCAGTGAAATATTGCAAAAGCATTTCTTACTGCTATTTTTCAAAATAAAGTGTTAAGAGGCAGAATTCTTATGCTGTAAGCCTAAATGGGACCTCCTATTAAGAACAGTAAGAAGTTTTCATTCACTTGCCTTTTCTCAGTAGTTTGCATGACCTGTGTTGATAAGCTGGTTGATGAAAATACAGTTTTACTTTTTGTGCACACAATTTTAAGTTAGCAACAGCTTACACATAATTCTCAAGATTTCAGTATCCAATTCCTTAATGTGTAATTAGTGGTCTTCCTATGGCAGCTTTTAAGAAAATCCACAAGAAGCAAGCATCACAGGACAGTAAACTTTAACACACACAAATATTAGAAGGTTACTGAAGAACTGTCTTTGATTTAGGAAGCCAACAAGTCTGGTAATAGAGATACATCAAAAGCTGTAAAATTTTTGAATCTGGAAAAAAGATTCCATAAAATAATGCTGCATATACTAAGCAGAGTTTGCAAATTCCCATGATGGCATGCTGCCCAAGTTCCTTAAGAGACCAGTGTATTTTGCTGTGTATTCTGGTCTTCATTGCTCATTAGTCAGCTGGCCAGCTTTTACTCCATTCTCAAAAGTCAAACACAAAAAGAAATGAGGGTTGGTGTAAACACAAGGCCTCTTTATTTTGTTTTAACAGTACAAGACTTCCCATTTAGCATAATCAAAACCAAGTAGAACAGTGGAAATCGCATATACCATTTTTCCTAACACATTTCTCTCCCTTGAAACTGCACAAGTACAACAGGAAGGATAAACTGAACAATATTAACTCCAGTTAGATATTTTCACACACGAAAGTATCACAGCTTATGCCCAACAGGTGGACAAGCAGACAAATCAAAGACCAGCATCAGAAAAACTCCAATGAGGTGTGAACTCTCCGTTGGGGTAAGAAAGATCATCTTGAAGCAAGGGATGCAAACCTCCTTGGCTAAGGAATATGTGCAAACTCTTTTTAAAAGCTTCATTGGTAAAAGTTGTTAAAGGAGTACACAACCCAGCTCCAAAGTCACAAGGCTAGACAGGATGCCATTTAAAGCTTTCAGTTGTCACCAACACTGGCCCATTCTCCTGAAGGCTTATCTCCAGGGAGGTTTTTGTACCTAAATATTCCCAGGAGCCCTTAGCTAAGGAAAGCCACTGGTGATTTAAGAACAGATCATAGTAAAACATTTTTAAAGTTTTGTTAGCTGCTGACAGTTTACATCCTGGTCTTGGCTGGGTTTAATTGTTACCAGTTGGTTCAAGATATTAAGCCAAACCACTGAGTCTAAGAACTGTGCAAACATAATGTTTACCTGGGCAGACAAATATTTTGAATTGAAGCATTAGGCAGTTAGTAGAAGATTGCTTTTGATCCTTATCCTTCTCCTACCTTCACTCCTCCAGCATTGTTATTTGCAAACTAAAAGCAAGCATATGAGAGAAACCAAAAACCAAACCCAGGATTAAAGCTGATACACACTTCTGGGTCATGACAGGGTAAAGAAGTGTGGATCTAGGCATGACTATTGCAAGAGCCAGCAGGGACCTTCTTGGTTGAAGCACAGCTCTGATTCTGGGCATCTTCTAAGAAAGAATTTCCACTGAAGTTTTCAGGAGACTGCTCTCCAAAAACAGTGCTCAGCTTTTCAACAAAAACTAACAGGTCTTTAAACAACATATTATCATTGATGTTACTAATTCCCAAAAATTGTTTTTGTTGTGGTTGTTACTGTTTTTATAGAGAGAGCCATGAAGGTGTGATTTGTTGGATTCTCTCTTGCGAGCAACATAAGTTGTAGCACACAGAGCACAAGGACTTTAGGTTCCCACAACTTTAAACCAAAGCTCCTAGTACCTAGAATTTCAGTATTAGATATATGAGAGTGTTATTTAAAATGTGCTGTGGTCTCTTCAATGTGCTTAACTTTAAGACAATCTGATTTCTAAAGCAGCTTGTATTCAGTCACTTCAGTCAGACCGGAGTTTTTGTGCTGTGTTGGACTCAGTCATCAGGCACATGACAGGGGATGATGTCTGAGGCATGTAGGAACAAAGATTCTCCCCCAGGACCAAACTCCTTATGCCTCTGTCCTGGCCAGTGCCAAAAGTTTCACTGGACAATTGCAGATAAAACATAATGTGTCCTTGCATTATGTTTCTTCTGGAGCTCTTATAGGTAATTTTGATTTAAATCTTGAAGCAGAGATTAAGCGGCTGTTCAATTATGCTATGAGTGGGTAAAACTATTTGGGCTTATATTATTAAGCATGTAAGCAACTGCTTTGGAAATCTACCCAGTTTTTAGGTCTATGATTTACAGAACATTGCCTGAGAATGTCTCATCTTTTATGAGTGTTTCCCTCCTAAAACTTCATTGACATGTCATCTTTTTATGAGTTCCTCTGATCTATCTCATTACTACGTTGCAGTATTTTGTATTCCACTGCCACTCTTTTCAAATCTCCTCTGCAATTAATTTTTCCCCTGTCCTTTCACAAATTTTCAAAATATCTTGGCTTTTTTTTTTTTTAAATACTTTCTACACTATAATTTTACAGATGAATTGTTCCTTGATACATACAGAGCTGCAGCTAAGGCAACACCATTTAATCATACAAAGACAGAATTTTAAAACTTGTCCACCTTATCATCCGTTATGGATATTTCTTGGAAATGCTTGAAATAATAATTTTAAACAGCTTGTCTGAGCTTTTTCCTTTCAAAACCAGAATATTCTTTGCAAGAATTTCAGCTTTTTGTTTTTCAATACTTATGTATTCCTTTTAAATGAATAATCCAGAAGAGTTATGTTCACTTCTGCTCAGTAATACCATAGATACTTAGCAAGAATTTTTATTATCTTTTGCTGATTTGCATTGCATGATCACAATTAAAATATAAAAAATTCCATTTATCTGCAAATATAATTAAAATGTTGCTATTCAAGTTCATAAAAGCATTATAACTTTTCCACTCATGAGTGTATAATTAGATAGAGGCTTTTAA
This sequence comes from Formicarius rufipectus, assembly GCA_013399695.1. Classification (NCBI taxonomy): domain Eukaryota; kingdom Metazoa; phylum Chordata; class Aves; order Passeriformes; family Formicariidae; genus Formicarius; species Formicarius rufipectus. The sequence goes on along the minus strand of VXAU01001112.1, from coordinate 30,654 downwards.
ACAGGGTCATTTTCAAGTTCCCTTCTGCAACATTAAGTCCACTTCCTAAAAATTTCAGTGCAGTGAACAAATACACATTTTTTCCCCTACAAAGCCTTAGGATTGCACAAAAAATACAGAATAAATATAAACATTAGGCCAAGGCAACATTTTAAAGTGCAGGGCTCCATTTGCCACACATAATAATTCTAATAACGCTGCATAATGCATAGGCAACTCTTACTAGTATTTCAAAACCTGAACAGACACAATGAGATCAACATATAACAGTAATTCAAATACATTCTATTTATAATAAATTAGAGTTTATCTGACCATAGAACACAGTAAGCATATTGTCCCAACAAGCAAGCTCTTCACAAATAACCTTTTTTCCCCTTTGTCTGAATGGTGTGCTACCATTGAACATAAAGACAAACTAAGAAACAAAGATCTCATCCACCATCTGGTAAGAGAGCTCATGGGGAGAGACATCTGGAATCTGTTGTGGGTACATTTTTCCAGAGGTTTTATCTTAAACCTGTCAATTTATACTGCCATAAATCTGTCAATTTATACAGACTGAAAATGATCCCTTTATTTTCCCCCACATATATATATCCCCTTAAAGTTCAATTATCTTAGTTTAAGGTTTTTTTTTTCTTTTTTCTTTTTAACTGGGTGTGAGGAAAAGGAAGGGGTGAGAGGATTGCTTCAATTTGCATTCAGCTACTAAGTTCTGTGACAGTAAGGATGGAGGGGGGATAGTCCAAGTCCCGGTCTCCATTAGCATTTTGCTTTGACACAACAGTGCTGTTCTGACATGAATACTCAATCATCCTCCCTTATTTAACCTTGGTTTAGTTTGCAGGGTGATTTTGGTACACAAGAATTAAGATTATTTTGGAGGAAACAACACTGGAGGCTCATCTGCCTTCTGAATACACTCCAGTCTCTAAAAGAGAGACAAAGAATCTGAACCCATTATTTGGCCTGCTTCAAACTGCATATGCAGTAGGGGCATTTATCCAAGGAAACAGAATATATGTAGTCTTGAGTTGCATATAGTGTACACGTACAAGTCTCAGCAGTAACTGCTTTCATCTGCTGATCCTCCTGCACTGTATATTGGCATAGACAGAGAGTCTCAAAGACCAAAACTTCACAGTGGGATCCTCATTGACTTTCCCAAAATAACTTCAGAGAAGTTTGACTACTATTTTCACTGTATGACCTAAAATATTAAAATTTCAGTGCATAACTCATCTTCCCCTGAACAAACTTTTTTGGGACTGTCCCAGATGACTCCACTTAACTTGTTTTTCTGGCAATACCTTAATTCTCTATTCAATTCTAATTATGGTTCTGTCAGAAGACCCTCAGAATTTATTTGTTATATGAATTCTCCCATCGGCCTCCTCAAATATCAAATTCAGACTTCTTTACCCCTAAGCACCTCAGCATGATCTTGGTCCTTGATCCTCCTGGGTCTTGTGTGTTGCAGGGTAGAGCAGGCAGCCCATGGCACTATATGTAGGCAGAGCTCCTCCTCCAGCTGAGATTCTTAAAAAGTTGATTTTCCATTTCTAAGCCTGGGTAGTGTCTGGATACTAGACACTAGTAAAGCTATAATCAAAAGGTTGAATTCCTACCTTATCCCTGAATTTAACAAGAATCAAACTGCTCATGACACAGCAAACAGTCAGATACAAAGTTCATTGGCAGGAAGTTATCCTAAGGAGTCGCTTTGTAACTGGGCCAGCAGTGTAATCTTGAACTTGTTAAAAGTTCTTCTGTAACCCCCTTTTGCAAACAAGCAACCTCACCACACCCAAGGATTTTAGGAAGAAATGCTGAATGCCTTTCTTAATACCACAAAATAATGGGAAAACAATTAAGTTAGAGACAGTTAAGACTACCACTAAAATAAAAGTGTTGATTCAACTAATAGCTCTGGAGGCAAGTAGTGCATTAGGATACATTGTATACAAGGTTGTGTGATCTTTCTCCACAGAAAATATTCTTGCAGGAAAGCGAAAGCTGAAACCCATAGCTTCAAACAGTAACTGGGAGGATTTAAACATGTGTCTCACAGATCTTTGGTTTTGGAACGTGAAATTTGGTCAATTAAATTCATGTCAAAATTCATGAGAAAAAGTACTCCCTGAATCAGGGAGCTCAATATTGTTCTTGCCAAATGACTGTGCTGTTGTGTAGGTAATTGGGACACATGAAAAACAAAACAGTTGAGAAAACACCCTGATGGAATGTGGAAATCTGAATCCTAAGATGTTGACGCCTAAAGCCTTGGGAGTCTTTGAACATAATGGGTCAGAAGGCTGTCCCTCAGCAAGGAATAGCACAGTGCTGCACCTTGGGAAGACACCTGAGTGAACTCTCAGTAAGCGAGCCATGTAGCTGCATTCAGGTGATGACTGCAAGAGACTATTCCCTCCTGTGTAGCAGGACCACTCAGCTTCAGCAAGGAACCCACACTGGACAGACTATACTGCTTTAAGTGCCCAAATTAGCTGTTACACTTCCCCTTGATGCTATGCCATCTCATGTAGGCATAATCATAACAATATATAAGCTCTGAAAATGCTTTCAAAATCAGAACAGTATGAGTGACATTGAGCCAAGCGCTCTCTGAAGTAGACATGAAGTGAAACTTTGGTGCCATGACCTCCCTTGTTTTGTGAACAGAGGGAAGTCCTATATCCCCAGGCAGTGAGATAAAAGTGCGAAACAAAGCTTAGTGAGATCGAGAAGTTTGAAGCAGGCCTTAAAACCATATTCAACCCATGTTTATAGTATCTAGATACAATATTGTCTCTAATGACACTGAAATTAAAGCTTGCATCCTTTATGTTGCAAAAAAAAATAACAGAGAAACAAGAAGCAATCCCCTCCTCAAACAAATCTAAAAAAAAAAAAAAAAAAAGGAAAAAGGCTATGATAAAAGGTAGGGAAACATGCCTTTGTAGGAAATGAAGTCACACAGAATTCCAAAACAAAAGGGCATATTTTCTCCCTGGATTTGTACAGAGCTGGAATTATGGCTGCCATGTTGAAAGACACAAGGAGTATATTACAGATGAGCTGTTTTTTCCAATTATGATTTTCACCTCAAGTCAAAGGTGGTAACAGCCAGAAAAAGCCCATTTCTTTCAGATATTTTTTAAATGCACTCATGTCTCTTATAGAAAAGGGACATCATACCATCCTGTGTGAACAGTGAGGAGAAAACGCACTTGGGAAGATTTGGCAGGAGGTTGAACTAGATGAAGCACTCCTTCTAGTCCAGAAAACCCTCCTAATTTGTTGGCCATTGTGTAGCCTGCAGAGAAATCTTAGTCTCTACTTCGAATTTAACAGAAGTTTCATTCAGCTGTCATTCTGATGAAGGTAATTCAACTACGAATGGCAATTCTGAACTCTTTGATAAGGACACTGATTTATTTATGAATGCACACTTCTTATTTAATTCCTCTTAAAAATAATGGTTTAAATTAAATACTTTAAAAAAAAAAAAAAAGTTCCTAAGAAAAACGGAAAACTGTTCTAAATTTCCCAACTTTTTTCCACATTTGGTGAAAGTATTATGGAAATCGCATTCTTCCATGATGTTCATTATCTGCAAAATCTAGTTACTAGCAGAAATTATTATTTTAATTCATATGCATTATAGACAATGAGTGTCTCACTGTTCCACATAATGCTTCCTACACTCTTATTACACAGAATGGCAGGTGTCCGCTTTAATTAAGGCATTTATCAAATCCCTTATCAATGCACAAATGCTATTTTTACAGGGAAATTTAAATAGCCATTACCTCTAAACTATGACAATTTTGGTAAAGTAATACTTGAAAGGCCTAAACAAAAATGAGGTGTCATTCCTGATGATCAGGCACCGTGTTCAATCAATCTTTTCCAAATCAGAGGCAGAATGATCAGCATAGTATTTTGCAAAATGGAAATGGATTTACACAGAGCTAGAAAAAGGAACCACTTGCTTTCCAGCCACATACACTTCAGAAATATTCCGATCATCACCTGAAACAATACGGTCAAAACAGAGATTTGCACATAAATATACACACTCATTTAATTGAGAATTATGCAGTCCACAAAATCAGTTTGGGAATACATAATTTGCAATGACTTTTTCCTAGGACTAAGAAAATTCATTTGGAGAGAAACAGTCAGAGCTATCAAGAAGACCAATGTGTGTTTAAACTACTCATTCTTTTAAAGAAATAAACCTACCATTCAGCTGTTGTAATGTTGCCATGGATTTTCTCAATATTCAGTAGATTCAAACCCTGAAAATATTATCTACCTGTACAGAAAATGCATTGTTGCACAGCGTCTGAGCTGGTTCAGGTATCAGCTGGCAACAAAGGCTGTTTGCCCCACCCAGCTTCTCAAAAAGGCAAAAATCTCATCAGATGATGGCACAACTGTGGCCAGAGCTAATACCAGTTACCTCAACATAACAACACAGTGGGCAGCACAGCTCTGGTCCAGAAAGTGCCCTGTGAAGAGTACCTACTCCCTTAGGAGTTTGGACTGAATTTTGTTTCTTTTAAAGGCTGACACTTCAGCTTGAGAGTAAAAAAAAAAAATACCACCATGACAAGTGGTCTGCAGAAGCCCTTCTGAGCTGAACTAGTTCTGAACTAGTGATTAGCAAGTCAGTGTTACTTTATTGAGAAATACAATTTAGCTGATAAATGTGGTGCAACTGATCATGTGAAACTGACTATTTAACTGTCTCAAAAATCTAAAGTTAAGCCTCTCAATTCTTACTATTTATAAATTAATATTAATAAATATAAGTAAATTTTTATTTATTAATGTAAAACTAACATTAATTATCAGGGATATGTTAATGTTTATGTAACAGTTGAATAAATATATTACTGTAAATAAATATATATTTAATTGTATATTAATACATTTATCATTAACCTCTACATTAATTTAAACCATTTTTTATGTAGAAACTGAGAATTTTATGTGGGTTGAAAATCAGATCATACCTAGATACAGGAATTTCTGGAGAGTGTCCTATAAAAGAACGGGAGAAAACCAAATTCAGAAAGCAGTATCTGCTGACCCAAATTATAATTACTTGAAGTCTGAAAGAACGGTTAAACATAGTTTTCCCGAATGTTCCTAATAATAGTGAAATCAAAACTTAACAAGCATATATTTTCTCACTATTAACTTTCAGAGGAAGAAAACACTGCACAAGTTTGATAGCATAAACAAGTATGAGCCCTTCCCCTTATTTAGAGTTCTCAATTTTGTTTACTCATTGAAAAATTAGACAAAATGTAAACATTTTTCAAGTCCTAAAAACTGCTAACTTATCTAAAAAGGTTTAGACTTAAACTGAAAACCAATTATTTTCAAAGAATCAGAATTGTTTCCAGATAGTCTGGCCACATCAATAACTTCAAGTAACTGCTGTTACTGATCTTTTTCAGTCAGAGAAGGTTTTTGTATGAGAAGCTGTGCCCATTGCATGAGGCCAACACTTCTCTATCATTAACATAAAAACTGTACTTCTAACTCATATTAACTGCCTTGAGTTCTTGCTTAGTTTTATAACAGCAATGCAGCTAAGGCAATCAAACCTTTCTCTGGGAGCAGGTTGCCAGTTTTCAGTTTGAACTCAAAGTGTTCACTAAAACTAAATTCCTTTTTCTTGGCTGCCATCTGTCAGTAGAAATAGCTAACTCTAATTACCATCTTGGGCTAATAAAACATGGATTAAAAATATCACATGCATTTTTGCTCATGGTGTTACGGGACTGTTACTGAGGACAGCAAGATTCTAAAGAAAAACAAACACTGAACCTCTGGAGCTGAAGCACAGACAGGAGTGGTGTAATACACCTGATTCCTGTCACCAGAATACCTCTCAAGGGACTTTGTCTATAACAGAGACCTTCCCCACATAGTTTCCATTAATTTTTTGAACAATAATCCTGTTCTGATTACCTCAAAATTATCAGCAGAGAACACATCAAAAGGACTATCTGAAGCTTTCGTGTTGATTAGCAGAGCATCAAATTCTTTGCCCACCTCAAAGTTTCCAATCACATCATCTAGTCCTAGAGCTGAGAAAGAAAATATGCTCAAAAACACATCTTCAGTACCTGCCTCTTCCCACCAAATAGAAGCACATGACAACTTACTTGAGATATTCATAAGAAAAACAAGAATTTAGATGATTAGGAGGAAAAACACAGTATGTTAGCATCTGAAACTCTTAAAAAATGCAAGAATTTAAGAAACAATTGGTTACACTACAAAAACATCAAAACTCCAAAAGGGGCAATGAAATTAGGTCAGAGAAACAGTAAAGTATACAATAACACTCAGCTAGGTGAGGCAGTATTAAATTTCATTTTTTAAACAGTTAAAGCAACTTTGACAGGTTTATAGACCTATTACAGTAGTAACATATATNTATAAACATAAAATAAGAGGTGTACAGTGAGGATAACTAATTGTAATAAGCAAGAACAAAGAATAATGTGGTGTGGAAAAAAAATCACAGTCAGATCTGAAGGTCTTATATCCACAGGTAAGGCTTTTCTTGTACTCTATATTTACCTTTTTTTTTTTTTTCAAAGCTTCCTTACAGTCTCTAGTTCTCAGGTTTGCATACACTGAAAACCTGCATACTCATCTTCAGTGACTGGGTGCTTGAAAGTGCTTAGAATATCTAAAGAGATGCCTTTATATCTCTTTGGAAATAAACTAGGAGAGTTTTACGTTGTAGAAAGTATCTGTGAATTCTCTGAAACTAAGTTATCAAAGAGGATAATATCTGCAAACAACTTGTTCACTTATTTTCAGATTGCTGACAAAAGAAATTCAGCCTTCAGTGGAGTTTGTGTGTTGCAGGAATAGCACAATATCTTAAATATGTTTAAACTCCTAAAAATGATGAAATATTTTGACTACTTACTAGTTTCAATTAAAATGATCACATATTCCTTCAGGTTTTTGAGCAGAATGCAATTTTTAGATTAAGCACAAGACGGTGACAAGTGTTTAGGAGTCTTAAACAAAGCAAATAATTCCAAAGAAGAATAAAACAGATCAAAGTAATACATAAAATTAACACTTTACTAAGTAAACCTAAGATAGAAAAAGCACAAGGGTAGCTGGGAAAGGAAACCACATATGAATATTGGATTTTTATAAGTTTTCCTTTCTGTGGTTTATCTAACTTATTCTCACTCTTCATAGAACAGCATATACTGTGGGGAAAAGATCTTTTTTTGTTCCCTGTCCACCTTTTATCTTCTCTGTTTTCCCCATTACACCCTCCAAGAATTCAAATACAGTCCTTAGAAGACCTGTTTGATGCATTTTCACTACATTTTTCAAACTTCCATTAATAGTTCCCAATCACGCTTTCTGACAGCTACAAAAATGTTACACTGAAAAGCCTGACCAGTTCCTCAGTTCTGAATTCATTTGTGCTAACTGAAATAGTAGTAAGTTTTTACTTATGTGTGAATTTGGTCTTTGCTAAATCATACCAGTTCCACTAAAATTTTGAAATTGTATATATTAGTACATGCACACTGATCATGACTAAATTTGCCATTGAGCCAGCATAACCCATATACGATATGACTATTCAGCAGATACAACTGTGTCTTAAACAACCATGGTCAATATCTTGTTTAAATTTTGTGCTTTTGTCTGAGTGAGAAATGATGCATGATGTTCTGATTTGTGACAAACTGCCTCACTGTCAGCTCAAAAAGCAGAAACAAAATTAGAAACTGACGACAAACAGGATGCATGATCATACAGTAACTGCAGTTTTTTCTCTATGTGATGCTTGCTGAGAAAACAAATTTCCAATTGGTGTGATAAATATACATGCACATACAACCTTATGACTAAGAAGTCTGAGGATCTTTGCAAAGCAAATATACAACCCTGGAAAAAAACATTGATACTGCATTATTAAACTCTCAATATCCATGAGTACCTTTCTGTAATAAGCCTAGCATGAGTATGAGAGACTGGAGGATATCTGCCCACCAGATACCATTTTAGACTTCACTCTGGCATCAGAAAATCTGTGATTCTTCCACGAAGACAAGGGGACATAATAAGAAAAGGAGCTGTAGTTCTTTCTGTACACACTAAAGAATTTTCTTCTTACCTCGGCTTCCTCCCAGAGTGGCAAGTTGAAAAGCTTCTTCAAGAGTTAGTCCTGTTTCATTCACTTTATTGATCTGAAGGCTATTAGATGCCATCATTGCTTTCCTGATAGCATCAAGCATAGAAGCTGAATATCCACCAGCAACATCTAGAATGGATGAGACTCTTAGAAACAAGCTTCAGCATAATTCTCTATTTAAATTTCTGTCAAAAGTTGTAAAGAGACAGATGTGGTAAATACAAGAAGTTTTTCTCCTAAGCCCTGTCACTGAACGCATAATTCTTGATAAAGGTGTTCTCACACAGAGTCAGGTGAAGAGAACACAAAACAACAACATAAACCTGAGAATTTGTTCAAACTCTGTTTACTCTCACAACAGGAACACAACTCTTCATTATTTTTTTTTTCTTTTGAAACACTTTCGGACCAGCCCTATATTTCAATACTGTACAGCTCCTTACTCTAGAAATAGTGGGGGAGAAAAAGCAGGACTGTAAGTTGGAGACGTGTTGACTTTTAAATATGAACAGCAGGGTATGTTTTTGTGTCTCCCAATGGTTTGCACAAACAAACAAACAAAAATTTTTCCAGCAAACTACTGACCTGTGCCAAGACCAAGCTTCACATTGTGTTCCAGGACCTTTCGCACATTTAAGACACCACTGCGCAACCTGGATTGTAAGAAGAAACATGTTCAGGAAGAGCAGGGCTGCACAGCCATTTTATGACAACGGCTCTTGGAATGTGTGCAATAGATTCTGTTCTTACACAGAATGGTATCCATGGTGTTTGGTGGATACCATGCATTATTTTATTTCTGCTTAGTAAAAGACCATATAGTCCCTTTCCCCAAAACATAAACATAATTTTGGGGGAAGGTGATGGCCTGAATCTGACATTGATAGAGGAGTCAAAAGAAACAAATTTTCTAAAAAAAAAAATTCATATAGATGTAAATATATGTATAGATACAATAACTAGACTGAAAAATCACAAATCGGTCCAGGGAACACTGCACAGAAGTGGGCCATGAATAGTAATGTTCAATCCAATGTCACTCATGTTAATAGCATTGCAATGGTAGCATGGACTCGGTACTAAGTGAACAAATTTTAATTAATTATACAACATTCTTCTTTAACTTTTTTTTTCTTTTTTAACTTACGAAAAGTTAGAATTGGGGCAATGTGAAATTGCAGCTCCACGAAGACTAAAAAGTTTCAGTTCTTCTTCAGAAAGATAACAGGCATGAGCCATCACTGTCTAAAGAAAAAGAAAATCACCAATTTACTCAACATTGCATTTACTTCAGTGGTTGTAAGTTTTGCAAAACGACACATTACCGTCAATTGAAATTAATGCACTTCTTCAGTGAAGCTCTTAAAATCCACAAGAAAAAGCTCTGGTTAACTTCAGCATGTCTGAGAGATCATTCCCTCAGCTCTTTTCCATTTATTAATGTAAGAAGGTAGGGTGCTGACTCTAGCAGTGACCGCTGTGACCTAAGACCTTCAGGGAGCAAGAATTCCCCAATTCTCCTGGCATCGTAGTAACCTTATGATTTATATTTCAAAACTAAAATGGAGATTTTAACATGGAGGACCAGGAGTATCTCAGATACAGTGGAAGATATAAGTTGTTGGCTGGACTTCGCGAACGAAGATCTTGGGATAAGCCTGCGCAATGGATTTTTTAAGTGAGGCACAGGGTGCGCAGAACTGGCCCCACTCCCTTTACTCCTGAGGCTCATCTTGCCACGGCCGAGCACGCTCTGACGGCGACAGCGAGTTCCTCGGGATTCAAACCGGCGTACTCAGAGGAGGAGCTGGCTCCACAGGCGGGGGCCTACGCCACTCGGCCAACGCCCACCGCCTCTCAAGTGTAACATACAAACAGAAAAGCAATAATGTCAGGCTGTTGAGCAATCCTGGGAGCCCACGTGGGTCAGAGCACCAGGGGAAGACCTCGCCTTGTCCTCTCTGCCACCGAATGACACAAATGTGGCACTGCAGCCACGCCTGCAACACGAGCTGGGGCAGGCGGAAGATATATGTACTCCTAGCATGTTTCCCATTGCCTGTCTAAAGATTTGATCAGGTGGATATAGATAAATACATATATGCAATATTGGTTAAGATAATCTAATTTGTTATGCAAATGGTAATGATGTTTACTTCCTAGTATACAGAGCTGGCTTTAAAAATCAATTCACAAGTAGTACACATAAAACACAGATGTATAGGATAGTATAATTTAATTGTATGTAAACCAATTATTCCCAGACAAATGTAACTGGCATTACCTCATATGCCAAATGCCCATAGTAAGAGAAGAGCAAGAGCTCTGTTAGATCTTGCAATCTGCTTATAAAAATGAGAATGGCGCAGAGACTATTTCCACCGAGTACCTCCTAATAGCACTCATCAAGCTCAGTGCAGCTGAAAATGCAAGGAGGACTGTCATATCTTCAGTTAAGGACATACTTATGGTAGCTGCTGAAGTATACCTGTACCTCTGCTGATCTGTATTGTTTTCTAAAAAGAAGGAAATATTTCAGCAACAACTCCAAAAAAACCATGATTTTAAAACACTCTTAAAATTGATTTGATGTCTTAGTTTTAGCAGCTGGGTAGAGGAGAATGTGTGAGGTTCTGTTCTGCTTATGTTTAACAGAATGCTTTCCCAAACTGTCAGAAGCATGGTTCCAGAAAGCACCAGTAGCCATCATTTTTAGTGACCATTTTCACGTCTGGCCATACAAAAGTCTGACAGAATTAAGATCTATGTTTTTACAGCACTAATATTCTCTTTAGTACACTCACTGACACATCAAATCAGCATGCATAGGACTGTGCTAGAAAACAAAGCTTAATACTGTGTACATACTTCAGTAGTTCACACTAATTTGTCATCTGAAAAGAACAGAAAACAAGTAATTTACTGGGGTACAATTTCAAATACAGAAACAGGAGCTCAGTAGTTAATTCCCAGGGAGATTTCAGCTGCCTTTTGCACTTCTTAAAATTCTCTCCTAAATTTTTAAATAACTTGACTGATGTTTATGCACTCTGACTGTAGTTGAGCTGTTTGTATTCAGTTTTGCATGGGCTCTCCACTATCTAGTAACGTATGCCTGGCACTCCAACCTGTAATCACTGTGGGCTGGTATCAGATCTGTTTACATTTACCTCACCAGCATAAGGCTTTAATGAATTTCAATTCTTCAGGCCACTGTGCCTCTCAATTCTAGGAAAACTCATATAATATTATTAGAGTGCTTTTGGGTAATCAGAGCAGTAATGTGTATCTGTCTGCATGTGAGGTTGTGACACAGAACTGGCTTTTTTTCCTTAGAAAACTGTTGGTCCTACTGTAACACCACACAGGAAATCTTCAGGCAAACCAATATGCAAGAACATTGTCATATAGGGATAACTGGGTATTGTCCAGGAATTACCAGCTCCTACAAATAACAACTCCTAATCTCACTGCCCTGATCCTCTTTGAAGCCGTTGGAAAATGGATAAGGGAGGATAAAATATCTTTATTGTTCATCTCCCCTAAAACATTTAGGAAAACCATGGGATTGTCTAAAGTTCCAACATCTCAACAGAGAACATAAAACAAATTTACTATCCCCCAGATGTCACTGACCTTGACAAAACAACACAGACTTTCCAGGTAAATACAGTAAACCACCACATTCTCTATACACATTAATTTAAGCTATACTGTGGAAGTTCTTATGCAGCTACCTTGCTGGTTAGCAGCTTGTTTTTATCATACAACTCAGTGTAATTCTGGTAGGCAGGAAACATGTTCTCCACAAGTTTGACTTCTTCTTCATTCTCACTTATGTGACTCTGCAATAGGAAAATACATAGCAGTGAATGCTTCATATAGCTTTGAACCTCACATTACAACCTTCTGAGTAACCTACTGGTGCTAAACACACAATGATGGAAACTAGTATTTGTAAAGTCTATAGTTATATCTAGTCCTTGGGCTTCTCTTTTCATCAGAGAGATACCTGGGATCCAAAGGAGTAGTTTCATTTTTTTCTTTAAATGTAACCTGAGATGGTATGCACCTTCATCCCAGTAGAGTGGTGACATAACGGCCAATTAGGGTCAAATGTTGAAACAGTAGATAAAATAATACATGATAGGCTTGTGAGGTGTAAGAGAGAACCAGACTACAATTGAGTGGATTCTGAGATCAGGGCAACATACAGGTAGCTCCTCCATGTATCTTCAGATGGGCCAATTAATTACCGGTCTCAGACAAAAATCCAACCCTTCCCTACTCCAATTGGGGCAGATATTTTCAAAATTCCCACTTTGTAATGAAAAACTTCACATAGGTTTTAAAACAGTATATGCTTAGATCCATGTAACAAAACAAACAAACAAACAAAAAACCCCCAACCCACAAACACCACCACCAAATACTTCAACACATCTGAAAGCTTTAAAATATGTCTTTTTTTAAACACAGCAACTTTATCACACTGAAAATCCCACAGCAAAATTAGCAATGTTATGTAAAGTACAAAGATGAGTAAAACTTTTATCTACTAAATCTGGTTTGTAGAGAAACAACAGAAGGCAGGAAGACAGACTTGAGAGAGAGCAAACTTCAGCAACCCAAGGATTGCTCCACCCTTTGGTACAGGTTGCCAGTCTTCTTGCATGACCATGCACTGGGACTTGCTGAACTGTGCATCCTCCCAGCTATGAGCCTTCTCATTTCCTGTACAAGTTACAATGTTCTTCTACAGCACCGTTAGTATTTTCAGAGGAATTAAAAAGATACTCCAACGTGGAGTGGCTTAAGTGGCTTTCCTGAAATCATGAAAGCTCCCTGGTCAGTATGCTGTCTGTGGAAGCTCCTGAAACTGCACACAAGCTCACAGAGCTTACCTGCACATGGAGATCACGAGCCTGTGCTAAATCACCAAGTGCACATAGCAAGTCTTCCGTGCAGGAAGGGCCAAAGCGGGGGGTTATTACAGGCAGTACTCTTGGATACTGAAAATATTAAAAATAGAGGCTTTGTATTCTATATATATGTGTGTGTGTCAGTAACCATAATTAGGACTAGCATTTACATGGCAATTACATTTCGTCTACATTGCTTATTGCATATTGCATCCTCACCAACTGAAATTAAGTTTTACAGTAATTTCCTTACTTTTACTAGACATTTCATCTCACAAACAGAGAATAAAGTGGGGAGGTTTTAAAACAATTCTAATGAACCGCATTAAAGAATTCATTTTCATTAGAACTCTCCCATCAAGTCACTGAGATTTTACCAGTCTTCAGAAGCACCAGAAACTTTTTCATATGTGCTGACAGTCCTACATGCATTATGACAAGTCAGATGAATGACCAGACAGTTTCCTGAGTTCCACTTCTGTGACTATCAAAGATATAATGATAGAAAACTGCAGCCTTCTGTAAAAAAAAGGGCCACTGGCTTCTTGGATTTCTCCACTCATAAAAGCAACAAACTATCCCTATACTCACAGATAGGGAGAATAGTGATAGAATCAGATAAGCTACACTTCGGAACAGTGAAGACACCAAGAGTAGAGCTACAGAGGTTTACACTTTGCATGTCTAGATTAAAATTTTCATAAAAAATAGACAAAAGCATTACAATTCTGTCTTCAGTCACAGGCAAGAGTTGTGCAGAAGTCAGCATATGATAATTTGGATTGCAGTTTCTTATATCATCTTCCAGACAAAAGATGCTCAGGCCTTTGCAGATTGGCTAATTTACTGTGCTAATGCATATGAGTTAGGCATTAAACTCAAGGCATTTGCTCTTGAATATTTTGAGACAGAATGTCAAAAAAGCCACTGAAAAGTAAAGGCTGATAAGAAAAGCACTCCTGCTTGTGATATTGGGGTGTAAATTTCTATGTTTACCACAAGAGTGTAAACCTGAATTTCTTTAAAACACACTGTAAGACATCCTGACCAAAAAAATTAATTTTAGAGTGGATTACTAACTGTACTGAAAAAACATTGATTTCTTCCAGTGAGAACTTCTTTAATTAGTCTACTTATATGCCACAGAGTAAGTAACTGCATTCCACCTTTCTTTAACAGAAGATGATCCTTTCTGGGAAGTCAGATATTTTAAAGTAATAGAAAAGCATTATTCCACTTTGCTCCGACCACAGAAAACCAATTCTACACTATTACAAATTCATTTTTCAACAACATGGCTAGCAGAACATTTTTCAGACTGATGATATATGTCTATTACATGGAAAGATGTATATTTATTTCTCACAAAGAAAACATCTTTGAACAGCATGATTAATTGTTTCTTATATTCACAAAGCACCTTCTGAATACAAAAGTGGATGCAAAGGAGAACTCTACTTACTTTCTTTTCCAGCAGTTCTTTAACAAATCTGAAAAAGGATAGAAATGAAGTTGCTATAAATTGGTCACCTATGTTATAAATAATGAAAAATACAGAAAATATATACTTGGATACCCTGTTAAACATTTCAGACATAGATCAACCTTTTACAAAATGATGATTTTTTTAGATAAAGAAAAAAAAAAAAAAGAAAAAGAGGTAACACAATGAAATCAGGACAGTTACACAAAATTATGCTACTTTTTAATTTGACCCCAAATATGCAGATTTTTTTTTCATTTGCAATAATTAGCATTACTGGAGTGGTAAGTACTCTGAGTTATCCATAAAAAACAAACACGTGCTACATTAAATGAATTGAAAACATAATTATTAAGGCACAGGTACAACACTAGAGAAAGAAAAAACAAATCATCTTAAATTTCTCTGACTATGACTTTAAATTGCAGTGTTACATAAATTCATTTAAAATCCAATTTTTAAAAGATGCAGCAATATTTTATACCTTACAGTAGTTGCATGTGTCTTTTTTCACTTAAAGAACCTTGATTTTCTGGAAATGCTTGTATTACTGTTAGTGTACAGATCCTCTACCTTATGGAAAATATTGATTTACTTACTCTTTTAAGTAAAACAAGCTACCTCAGTCCTCTACATAAAACCCCAACTGGTTAGTATGGATAATGGAGATGAGCAAATAAAACTTCCTCTGATTTTGGAGGAAGGAAATTCTTTGAAATACGTTCAGTGTATGTAATCTCCAAAAGCTAGTTTGAGATGGTTTCTGGAAAGGATCTTTGTGACTTTTTATGTCTAAGTTTATATTCAGAACAATTTTGATCACAACAAACACTGAATCAAATTTATCAAATATCTTCTGATGGAAAAGACAATAATGCTGGAGGTTAGATTGACAGCACTGAACCTGGTGCTAGATCACTTGCTGCAACGACCAAAGGAGTTTGAGCCCACCACTGTCGACCTTGGAGAGTTAAGATGCAACGTGAATACGATACCATTTCCCTGCCTCTACCCTTACTGATTAACTTGATATAATAAAATATTCACCTGAGCAGAAACTCTAACAGAAGTATAATGCTCAGAGGAGAAACCAAAATTCAGTATGGTCCTTTTCTTTTTTTTTTCACAGTCTTTGAAGAGTGTGAGCATTGCTTCAAAATTGAAATACCTTTATCAAATATACCCTATATTTTGTTGGATTATCAGGAAAGAAGCTCAGCTTCAAATCACTGTCTTCCATAGTAGAACAGGCATGTGCATAGGTCCACCTCTTTCCAAGTGATAACTATTAGTAGTATATATTGTATTATAGATTTCAATTTCCTAACTTTTTATGAAATACCCTTTGACAGGGAACAGTAGATTCAAATTCTTGACTTGAATTTGGATTTATTATATGAAACACTTTGAGTACAGTACAAATATTTCCAAAAGTTAACTGTAAAGAACTAAAATAAGTGTAGTCCATTTTCTGGCAGTGTGATGGATCACATTTACTAGGTTCTAAAAATAAAACCCAAAACAAACAACAACAACAAAAAAAAACCACTACAACATCGTTCTCTTAAATACAGAGGTTTTTTTTGTTCTTCTGTAATTGTATTGCTGTGATTCAGGATCACCAGAATCCTGAATCTGCACCAGATCCACATCAAGAAGGACACAGCTCTCTAGTCAGTTCTGGAGTACTTGTGGCACACTCTCACCCAAAGCTGAGAAACATTTGTTATTAACACACTCAAAAAGGAATGAAATGGAGGCACAAGGTAGGTATTTAAAAGAAAGTTATTTAGATAATTCTGAAGCTCTTAAAAATATCAGAACTGGGAATTCTGCTGCTTTCAGGCCCATTTGGCAGGATTTGTGCTGCATTATGAACACTGGATATTTGCACGAAGAAAAACAAAAGTTAGTAGACTGAAAATGACTAATACTACATGTTTTTAAAATGTCTTTAACTATAAACACTGTTAGAAGTTCATTACCACTTCTGACTAACTGTCAGGCCTCTAGCATGATTTGCAAAAATAGGGTAGCAAATTCATACAAGTGCCATAAGATGTTTGTATTACCATTAGTTATTTTCTCTTTCAGCATGATATTTCAAACATTTATACAAGTAAATAAATAATCCCAGGAGAAGAGCTGTGTGTCTGCTTAATCATTTTCTGAGCTTGGGTGCAAAAGACACAAGAAACATATGGCAGCAGAGTGTTATATTCCAGTCTTGGATCTCTTCCACTATGGACATTGCCTTGATTTGATTCTCATTCATTCTCTCAGCTGCGTGTTAGAGTAGTTTGACTGGTGCCGTGATGAAGAAGAGGAGAACCACAGCATGTTTAAAATGGTGTATATGAAAGCTGACTCCTACCACTTGAATAACACCTTATCCTAAACAGTGGAGGGAAATAGCTCAGAAGATAATGAGGGCAAAGGAAGCTACTGCCACCCCACCATCCTATGTCAGGTCACATCATCCCCACATACAGAGTTGTGAAGGAAAAAGAGAAAGCAGAAAACACACATATTCTCTCAAACCCTGGATCTGTGTCTTCTCCCTTTCTCTGGAAAAGATGGAGATGTGCTATTTGGGCTGTTTAGCAACTAAGCACACAGGAATTGCCAGAACTGCAGGGAACAATACTGTTGGAAGAAAAATACCTGTTCCTAATAAATTCACATCTATAAGTTCTTAGTCAGAGTCACATTCACTTTTCAGATGTAGGAAAAATTTTATTTTAAAAGGTTATGCCATCAATTTAATCATTTTACCTTTCCGTCTCTTGGACAGAGTCAGCAGTAATCTCTTTGTATTGGGGCACACTGTCATTCATATCCATGCAGACTTTTCCAACAAATGCTCGTTGACCAAATTTATCTGTTAAGATGCATTAGAGTATAAGTTTCAGAATCACAGGTTCTCGAAAACGACTATCAAAGCTGAAATACAAAAGCAAAATCTACCCCACCCATCTTCATTTAAAATGAACAAAATACATGCTCTTGTCTTATCTCTAAGTTGGGACTATTCACGTGACTTTTAAGGATAAAAAGGAAAAAAGCAAACACGCAATATTTAAATAGGCATTCTCCTCTTCCATATTATAACTTCATAAATGTTATAATTAAGGACTAGATTATTGTAGGATAACTACAACCAGAATTCATAACGGTAGTTTATGAAGATGGCTGTGAAATAAAGCATGAGAAACATAAGCACTAAAGCACAGTAGCTGTAGTAGATGACTACCCTGAAATGAGAAAAAACACAAAGATCTCAGCAAACCATCTCTCCTTAGGAGAAAGGAGTGAGGTTGCTAATGTGCCTCCCACACACAGAGGGAGAAAATTTTCAGAGCTATTCTAGTTTCTTTCTTGAGGTTCATCCATGCCACATGAATAAATAAGAATTCATGTGTAAGACATGCATATAATACTCAATTCTAGGCTGCGAAATGTGCTTCTAAATTAGATCTCTTTATCCACTTTTACAGTTTGAGTTGTTGAATGCAGCAGTTTCAAAATTTTCCAAAATCAGAAAGATGAGGTAATTTTTGAAAAACACTGAGATTCTTAATAAATTTTTCTGCTTTGGGAGCTGTCTCAGCCTTCAGAAATCCTGCAAGAATCACAACATTTGCAACTGGCAGACGTTTACAACTCTGAAGAGAAGAGAAGGATAAGATCCTGATGCAGCTCCCACTTTCCTGATTTCAGAGGGTGTGTGGAGATTTTTGCCACTAATTATCAGCTGAAACTTAAGAGTATCAGGAAATTAATGCACTGACATTCAGCCTTTTAAACCTCAAACAGCAAAAGGTTAGAAAGAGCAGAGGACTGCAGCTGGAGAGCAACTCCATCAGATCTAATTCAGGGTCAGCCAGCAGCCAGTTTGGGAGTGAAGAGACAGGCAGAAACAACAGTAGGACAGGGGCAGTGAAGCGAACAAGAGTAACTGAGATGGGCTTTGGGGATATGGTATGGCAGGTACAATGAATTAAAAGCAGATTAGTAGAAAGCCAGATGCCTAGCTAGTCTAAAACTTCTAAACTCTGTTTATGATTCACACAGAATCCTTCAAAACTAACTATTAGTCTTACCTACAATTTCAGCAAGAAGAAGAGAAGTATCTGTGTGAATTGTTGCAAAGTAGCAAGCTGTAGTCGTGCCATTCTTTAGAGTTCGTCTCTATAAAAAGAAACCAGTTTTAACTGNAAAAAAAAAAAACACAGTAAAGCTGCCAAAATGCAGAACAGGCACTCTCATTTCAAACTGCAAGAACATTTAGTTATTGTGAAATTGTGCAGTGAAGCGGGAAGGTAAAATATAGATTTTTAATTTCATAATAGCTTTTTTAAGTCTGAGTGTTAATACATACAAAAATTCCTCACAGAATTTTTGCAATGGCTAAACCCATGGAAACCAGTCTATATGTTGTCCCTCAAACACGAAATACTCTATACTTAGAAATATGAACAACTAGTCAATTTTGTGATTTTCTGGTTTTGAAAGGCTCTCCAATTTTCACAGTGAAGCACTGTTTATCTAATGTTAACAGAGCAGGGCTTTTGGGAAAAGCAGTGGTTTTGTTTTGGCCACCTAATGTGGCTGGCAAAACTAGTCAGAGTTTTTGTGTATCAAAACCCAAATGCAAACCGACAAACATAAAGGTAAAAGTAAACTGAGTAAAACTTCTCAGACTGCAATCGAATTATTTATTTCATTATACAATTTGAAAGGAGATGGTAGCTGACTGCTGTTCATATTACTTTTGGAGAACATAACAGCAAATTAGGTACAATTTTAGGTACATTATTTCATGATGAAATTTATAGCTCCCCTTTATCTTGGGACTGATGCATTCAATATTGACTACTTATCCAACATACAAGTTAAAATTACATATTTGGATTCTTGCTACCAAGTAATTTGAGAATTTTCTTCCATTTTTTAAAGAGAGAGAAGGCAGGACATTCAATACAATGTTGACAATGACTAGAGCTACTTACCTGACGAACACGAAGCCAAGCTGTCTTTTCCTTATTCAAATTAAAGTTTTTAAGGATTCCAAAAGTGAACCTCAAAAAATCTTTACTGAGACAAACTACCTTTGTCTTTCTTAGCTTTCAAAATCCAGAATTCTCTAATTCTGGAATCCTAACAACATTGTTAAATGAAACTTAAACTCTGTTTCCAAATCATCAGCATAAAGAATCAGCTTTCCTAAGGAGGGATCAGAAGAGGTTCCAGCTAAAAGTGGGCAAATTTCACCTGAATTGGATTTTTTTTTGCTGATTATACAAAATGTTTAATGGAAATAGCATTTTGATTTGAAATTCACTATGTTTTCATTACAACATCAAAAGTACAACGACACATCTGAAAAAATACCTGCTCCCTGCAGGTTTAGTCCTATTTCTAACATCTAACATTCTAACATCTAACATAAGTAATATTAGCCCCTCTGAACACTATGAAGTGACTAGTAGGCGAAGACATTTTCCTGCCCCTGTCTTTTTTTAAACACCTGTGGAAAGCTTTACCATTGTGTTGAAGCTCCTATAACTAACTTCCATCTCTCACTGGCAGTTCCTCTCCTGATGATGTTGTTAAACACCTTGCACAGTGAGTACTTTAGCTGTACTGAGGTCACACGGTGAGAACTCTCACAGTATGTTGAGGTACACAGCTGGAAAGTGAGATCACCTCTATGTTTTAAGCAGTTGAATGCATGTGTGCTTGTAACTAGAGCTTATGGCCAAGATATTTCTATGTTTTTTTATTATGGCAGATGGCAGAAAGTAATTTCTTTTTAAATTCATGTGGCAAGGACAATATAACTATTTATTTCAGCTTCGTTATATTATTATTTTGACAACACATGCTGTCACAGTAAAAGACAAATGGAAGGCAAATTATGCTAGCTAATTAATTTAATCTGTTGAAGATATTTCAGTCCACATATTAAAGGATAAATTACAGCTACAGGACAAAACTAGTACTCTGAAATGTGACCTAGCCGCTATTTTTCAACCAGTGGACCTTAAAGCCTTTATACTGCTCAGAACCAGAACCCTAAGAAAGTCTCTCTCTTTGTGCCACAATACCATTGACAGACTCCATCTAAAGCCCCTTCAGTGAAAGATTTTCCTGCTGCAAGGACCTCAGCAGACGAAGTGCCTTTCTTAATTGCTCAAAGACATACCAGATTTGTTGTCTATGAAGACTTTTCTCTTTCATGTAGTCTTTGAAGAAGATAATTTCATAATAGAGGATTTTTGTGCAGCAAAGGAAATACTCTCTGAATTTTGTTTTTTTTTTTTTTTTACTAAGCTTGGCTATTTCTTCATTGAAGTTGCCTGAACCTTCTGGCTATACTGCCTCTGAGAGTAGTCTTAAACGTTGGTCGTTGTAGTCAGAAAGGATAATAAACATGTTCATTGTTAGCCCTGTGATTAAACAAACTATCTTGTCAGCAACAACAGAACAAGACTGAAGCTAAGATGGGACAACCTTGGCTGGCAATTAGAAGAGTGGCTATCTGTTGGTTTTATCTGGTTTTCATGGCATTAAAACATGCTCTACTCTTTCTGCTGACCTTCTGAACATACCTAAATTTCACAAATATGAATGTTGTCAAGTAGGTAAATGTTGTTTGCAGGACTTACAACAACTCTGGTGTACACTTCTTCTGCAAAACCACCGTCTTGGTATTTGGCTTCTGTTGGGAATGTGTAGGTAGTCAACCACTGCAAAAGAGGCAGGTCTACTCTTGTACCAGTATATGCATACTGAGGAGCATGAATGTGTGTATCAACCAATCCTGGCATGAAGAATTCACTAGGGAAAAAAATAAAGTTATAATAGTCAAATATATCTCAAAATTTTCCATGTTTTGTCTTAAACAGTACATTTGAGCAAAATCCACCAAAGTAAATAGCAAGTACAGACTATCCTGCCTCTTTCAGCATCAGCCTATCAACTCCTACCATACCTCTACCCATATCCCTTTTTTGGTATGCAGTAGTTGAATTTACAGAGACAAACACATATATGTAGTTAATAGAAGAGCATAATAAGAATCCAGTTATCTCTAATATTGACCCAGCTTAAATACCAACAAAGGCAAACTGATTTCACAGTAACTAAAATTACTCCACTGTAGAACCCACCTGAAAAAGAGATTTGGCCACAATCACACTTTTTTGCATGGATACATTTAGAATGCCACTGGCTTCCAGACCACTGTATTTACAAAAATACTCCACTTTTACTCTATATTATTTATGTGTATCTATATCTATATAGTGTCAGCATTACTTACATTTATTAAGCCTAGAGTTTCACTTTATTTAGGCATAGCTCACCGCTAACACAAGGGATATAAAATGTAGTCTCAAGAAGGAACAGAATTTACTTCTGTGAGCACAGAAGTGGTTATGTGTGAAAATTAAATTTGGCATTTTGGTCTGTGCAGTGTACATCAGCCAGCCCAATTCAGCCATGTCTGCAGTCTCAAACCAAGGAATGCAAAAAGCACATGGACAGTCCTCCCTCCATGACCCATCCAGGGCACAGGTAGCTTTGGGTAAAGAGCTCTCAATGATATGAAATGGAGTTTTACACATTGAATTGGATTTTATGTGCTCCTTGCCAAAAATGTATTCACAGAGACTCACTTTACTTCACTCTGTGAATAAACTGCATTTGCTGAAATTAATCTAAACAAAACACATACTGTTTACTCAGGTTTCTTATGTCAGATGTTTTGAAACCCCACTTCTCAGTCAGTTGCTCTTGCTGATCAGTCTTTTCCAAAAACACAATCTAAAAGAAAGAAAACACAGTTAGGTAATTTAAACCTACATCCCATATCAGCTTTATGAGAAGGCAAAAAAAAAGTTTTATTTTAAAGCAGATTTTGCACACTTATTACGAAGGTCATAGGTTTGCATTGAAATACTTGTTCTTCCTGACTATCAAGCATGGTTTTGAAATACCTTCTCACAATCCAGTGAATAACCACACCCATCTTGTAACTTGCAATAAAACAATTAATTCACTCTCAGGTAATACTCAGGCAGTCCTGTAGAGACCTTGGTTTTCACCAGCGTTCCTGCAATGTAACATGCCAGCAGTACAGTCCGTTCCTGGGCACTTACAGTATGCACAATCAGAAGGGTCAAATTAATTGCTTTGCCTAGGACTAACTGACACTGAGCTAAATATTTTCTTATTTTCTGTTTGTATCATGAATGTTGGGGTTTTTTTAAATGTATTCAGTGCCTACAATGCAAAAAGAAATTGAGCAGAAAAATGTGGATACTATTTTCATTTTACAGAACAGGCTAAAAAGATGCTAAGATCTTTATTTATTTCAAAATAAACCCCTACAATCTGAAGACAAACTCAACCCCAATTGACTCCTAGAGAACACTGACTGTACTGATGATGACTTGCTGTTGCCATGTCATAATTTTAGCATACTTTCTATTTATTTTTAAATTCCATGGTATTTTAATCTACAACATGATTCTTGAGACCTGAATTCTCAGCTCTTTGTTTCTCTGGTCCATCAATAATAGGCACAACAACTCTCCAAGAAACAAAGATTTTGGAGCTTGGGAACTGCAATGCCTGCTACAGGCTCTAGGTAGAGTCCAGGTTTCCTCAGTACTTGACAGAGTAGAGAGCCTTGATGCCTCCCTTGGCCAAAGACTGCTTAACCAGGGGTTTAAGAATTCTTGCCTAACCACAGCTTCTGCTAGAAATCAATTCATGGTCTTCTTGGTGTAAGAGCCTGCATCATCCTCATAACAGGAGTTTCTAAGGCAGCAGTTGAAAAACAAACAAAATTATTAAAATGGACAATACAAAGTATTTGTAAAATGGCAATAGGAAGAAACTTAAGAGGAGGGGCAAGAGGAGTAAAAAAGTGTGGTTTACCAGTTATTTGCATGCCAATTTTTTATGTATGAGACCTTTGGCATAAAAATTTACCATTTACCATTTTCTAATTTTCCCCAAGACAAAAATCAGCAAGGGCTGCTGACCAGTTTTTGGTTGCCTAGTCTTTTAATGGAAGATACAGCTTACTTTATTTACATTGTCTAAAAAGCATATGTTTTACAATTTTAGACAGAAAATACATTAAAATCACACCATATACCACACTAAGAAAAATTGCAAGATTATAGTATTCTATTAATAGTTCACTTGATGCAGTATCTCTCATTCCAATAAGAAATACAGCTAACTTAATGATCTGTATAGCTGCAGAATGTTTGGAATAAAGACCTACTGAAGTTTCTGATGGGCAATAAAGGAAATGTCATTCAGACACTGAAATCAAAATGGATATAGAATGAGTAATGTTAGAGTTTCTGGGGGAAGAGGGGGGAAGAAGGAGGAAAAAAAAGGAGAGAGAGAGAGAGAGAGAGAGAGGAACATGAAGCACAAGATGACAAATTCTGGAAACAGGCGTTGCCATGGAAAAGCAGTGGCTGTTATGCACTCTTAGGGAGCAGATAAATAAAATACTCAAATTGTGAAAAAAAATGAAGAAAATATGTTCCAGGGGAACATGTGAAATCAATTCTAAACCTGACAACTGCTCCATTATTATAAAATGAGGCCAAAGGCTAATCAGTAAGACATCTATACTGTTTTCAAACAAACTTCTCAGTGGAACTCCTTAGTCAGCCAAGAGATGTTCACCATTGCTTTAGGATGCATTTGGTCTGGACACCTTTCTAGCACTGAATGCTTTAAGGTCTTTGAGGTCCTCTGCCTGGACATTTGTTCCAGTATTTGATTGTGCATTCATGTAACCAACCTGGTGGACTGTTCTTTAAATTACTTCTGGATCTTAATACAGCAGAAGCAAGAAAAAATTTCTATGGTAGTGCCACTAAAGAATCAAGAGAAGTGTAGAAGTGCATAGGCAGGACTAAGATCTTCAGCTTGTAAAGAAGGAAGTCAAAGAGAAGAATTGGCACTTTGGGAAAGGTATATTCACAAAAAGTAGGATCAAATAGCTGAAAACAGCATTGTCCAAACACTTCTGTAAGTTCTCATGTGTCACACGTGATGGGGCTAAAGGATCTGAAGTCGTGGAGCTGAGGTCTCCCTAATTCAGGCCTTTTTTATTCCAAGTGATGCCCAAAGTTCCTCCATCAAAGCATAGCTGACAAACTGTGCATCAATCCTGATGCAGCAAAACCTAAGTGCCTTCAAGCACCACAATGCAAACAACTTTGCTAACTAGAGAATGGAAAATGAATTATACTGGCTGAAGGAATACAGGTTTTTTTGGTCCAACAGAGCCCATGTTACTTTGTTTCTAGCTATGACATTCATGGATGAACATGAGAAGGGATCCATCCTTCTTTGCCCTCTTACCTGCTCTTTCCTCTGTTCACAATGTCATGAAAGGATTTTTGCAATTAGATATGTGATGCCTATTGCTTACCTAGTTCTCAAAACTGGAATGTGAGGCTAAATGAGAGACAAGAACACCTGTTATACCCAGTTGTTAAAGGATACACACAACACGTTGAAAAATCTTAAGTAATGAACTCCAGATGGGTGTTGATACCTTGATATCTTCTTCCTTGTAGAGCTAGTACATTTCCACTTGATGTCCCAGTAGTCTTAAATCAAATACTTTGAAATATTAACCCTTATTCCACAACTCTTGCTCTTTTCATTACTTCAACAGCAGCTTTTATCTTAATACTCTTTCTACTGGCTTAATATTCTACTCAGCTAGGTTAATTACACCAATGTTTCAATGATAACTCACATTTTGCACCTGTGTCTGTTTCCTTTACCCCGAGGAAGGCTGCTCTTTCTACCTGCTGTTCCTCAAGAGTAACACTGCACTGTTCTGAAAACCACTCACCTACACACGGTCTCTACTTCACTATCTTGACAACAATTCGGGTTTTCATACCTGACAACAGTGTTTTCCTCACTAAATCTTCCTTTACATCTAGAGACAAAGCAGAGAGAGCTGACATTTTACCTCCCTTGAAGGACAGGTAGAGTCTCACACTGCAAAACAGGACCAACCACATCCTTTTTTTCATTCAACACTATTGTTTTTAGTGAACATAGGTAATACATAATTATGTAAACTCTTATTCTCCTTCTGTAGATCAAAATACAGCCCCTCATAGACCTTGATACACCCTGCACTAGACTCAACATCTATAGCAGATGTCTTGAAACAAGCCCACTTGAACCTATTTAAATAGAGAAAATAAATGCTATTATGTCTCAATATGTGCTTTTACAAATTTCAAATGTTACTGAAGCCTGACACATTGACAGCCTGACTATTTAGTCATAGGAAAGAAAAATACTTTTTAAATTTTACACAGAGAGCCCATATATGTTATTGAGTCTAGTCTACCTACACAACCTCCTCTGTAAAACTGAGTTTCAAGTGTGATATTGTGAAGGGAATGACACAGCTTCCCTGCCAGAATCGATCCTGTATCATAAGTGGAATGCTTGTTTTAAGCTTGGCTTGTACCAGTAACATGCCCAAAATCCCTAATGCTATGGGTATACGCCATGGAGGGGGTTTTTTTGCAAGAAAACAAAAGAACCTCACTCAAAAATCTGTGCATTACTGCAATTACTTATAGTCATCGTTTAGATACTTTGAGAATGAAAAACCCGCTTGCGAAACTGAAAGAAACCAGACACTGAAAGAATGCCCAGTCTAGGCGCCCTGCTGTTCTGGGAACACTCGGCACACCTCAAAAACTGATTTCGGCTGAGATTCGTGCGAGGAGACGCTCCATTCCGGCTACCTCTGGGTCCTGCAAGTGAGAAATCCCTTCTCCGCGGCGCTTTCCCGACGGACATGAGTGCGAAATTTTTCCGCCTTCTCCCAACAGACTGGCGGAGCCGACCCTGCCTCTCGCCACCCCCGGACGCGCACTCGGGGCCAAAAAGGATCATTTTCACTTCCTCTGCGGACCCTGGGGAAGCGCAGGACTCTGCCGGGTACCACCGTCCCGACGGAGCGGACCGGAGCGGCCCAAAGGGGCTCTGCGACACCTCCCCGTGCCCCCGCCGCCCGGACCGCACCCGCCCGAGCACCCCCACTCACTGTCCCGTTATCGTCCACCCCCAGAAGGTGCCCGTGGAGGATCTCCATGGGTGTGGAGGCGCTGGAGTGCACGAAGGTCCCCTTGAAGACGTGGGCGAGCGGCGGGCGCTGCGGGGTGTCCATGGCGGCGGGCTCGGAGCGGCGGGCGGGAGCTCCCAGCCAGCGGGCTGCCGCCCCTCGGTGTCTCCCGGTGCCGCCGGCGGCTTCCTGGAGCTGTCACCATTTCCCCACCCCTTGGTGACTTTGTCTTCGGGGAGTGGTTTCGGCGAAAGGAGGGCGGGAGAGCGGGCCAGCCCCTTCCCCCGCGGCCGACGGACGGGAGGTGTGGGGGCTGCCCTTGGCCCCGAACACTCAGCCTGCCCCGTTGCTAGCTCCCCCGTTCTGGAGATGGGTCCTTCCCTGTTCAAGGGGCACGGAAGCCCGGAGCAATGGCGGGTTTTGGGTTCTCAGTTACTCCCTGGGAAGCGGTGGGTTCTCCGATAAGGTGTCTGTTAATGCCTTACTGGTGTCCGGCCACTCACTTTCGCAAACAACATGCTGGTTGTAACCACTTGCAAAAGTTTCATTTACAATAGGTTGAGTTTGTGCTGGTAGGGTATAGGAGTAGAAAAATGCCAGCTGAGGTACCAGCGCTACCTCCAGGCAGTCTCCTTCAGTGGGGATGGTCTACAGAAAAAGAGAAAACAACTTTAGGAAAATGAAAGGCAGAGAAAAACTAATTTTGTTAACTCAGAGAACTGTGTTCCCAGAACCATATTCTCTTCCAACAACCTAAGTCAAAGTACATCATGAAACATGCTGCAAGGATCACTATTGAGAATATTGGGATAAGACTTCACAAAAACAGAATTATGGCCACCAAGGCTAACACCATGAGTGTTCTCTGAATTCCTGTTTGAAGACACCCTTATTCATCAACTTGTCAAATGATGAATGAACTTGGCACCAAGGGCACTGACACCACTGTTCTCCAGGCTGCAATACAATGTTTGTCTTTATGTGGTTTATCATTAAAAGACCTTTGCACTTCCCACTATGCTGACACAATACAAATGCATAGCAGATTATTGTTCCTACAGGCTCTCCAGACTAATGCTGGTAGGGAAAAAAAAAAAACCCACAGTGAGAAATCACAGAATAAATTTAATTTTTGTCTGCTATGGACAAATCACCAGCCTTTCTCTTGCCTCCTTTGCATAAGAGTATGTTATGTTGCTGGGAATGAAGTTAAAAAAATATTGGATTTACTGATATCAATACAATGTTCTTACCTGAATTTTGAGATCAGTTAGTCAGGTAATAAAGGTTGTCCAAAATAAAACAGAGATATGAAAATGACTTTTACCTACTTATATTACCAATTCTTGTGATAGGTCTTGCAGTTTAAGAAGACCCCCAAAGTATCCTAAGGTAAAACTGAGTTTTTTAAGACACATGACAGTTTTTTATTGTATTTCTATCTTCTTTGTAATGAGACTCTAGAATACAAAACAAATCACAGATTGGTCTTGCAGGTAAATTAAGGTTTGCAGAAAAAACTGCTATAAGAATCTTTCATGCAGTTCAGTTTACTTACAGTAATCCTACTTCCTTGAAGAGCAGAAGAATGTATTTTTTTTAAATAGTACCAAAAACCTTCTAAATTAGCACTGACAAAACCCCTCTTTCAAAGTTGTTTCTCAGGGTAATGCTATTGTGTTTCTTAAGAATGAGTGTATTCGAAGCTGTTGCTCCAGTTGAGGAAAAGTGTCTTTTACTGTAGAAAGGATAAAGACTAAGAGAGAGGCTGGTTTTACTACTGAATAATAAAGGTAGAGGGGAGATGAGAAATGCAGTGAAGCTATCAAGCCCTATAGAGCCAAATTCACTTGCTCCTCCTATGAAGAGAGTAATGAAAACAACTTTCTCCGGGAAAAGCTGCAGCTCCATACAACTTGCCCTCACCCTGATGGCAGCAGCTGGCTTGATTTTCCTCTCCAGTGTGCTGCCCTAGGACAGCTGTGACATTCAGTTAACACAAATCAGCCTGCATAGAGCTTTTGGTTTAAAATCCCAAGGTCTGTGCTGGCTGCTACCCAGACTCATGTACAGTGCTGTCCAAACTAATGTTCAGCAGAGCTCACTGCTACCAAGGAACCCTTCACTGCTCCTGAAAATCTCAGACTGCTTCAACCCTGGTTTTCCACTAAAAATCTCAGGGATTTCCTCCAGCCTCCTTATGAAGAGAATGATACTCCAGTGATTTCAGTCAGATATAATCCAGAGAGTATTAATTCAAGAGAAGAAAACCAAAACCAGAGATAATTTTAGGGAGAAATTCCAATAATAAACACTGTTAATGATAAATATGTTTGCTCTTAGAGGGTCAAAAGAACTAGAGGTCTTTTCTGCTTTTTCCAGATATCACATGGGAGAGCATGGGAGCTGTGGAAAAGGGCTGGTGGAAGAGTGGTTACACCCTTCTCTCCTCCCAGAGTTTGTTTTTTTTGTTTTTAGATTACAACAGTGACACATTTATGCCCTAGATACTTGTATGACTCAAGGTGAGACCTTGGCCAGCTATGAAAAACTGAGTCATTCTTCCAAAACATTGTAAGAGGCTTACACTGATGTATGTTTAAATTTGCTGGGATATGCTGGGCTAGGCACTTAACCTTTCAGGGTGGGAGTGTAATGCTCAGATGTACATGTTACATAGCAGTCAAGTTAACAAATCAATGAAATACAGTTTTTTTAGTAGCATTTAAAAAAAAATCTTAGCTTAATTATCATATGTGTGTTAAGACATTTAATAATAGTCAATACTTTGTCTAATGCTGTTTAAAAAAGAAATCTCACTATTCAAGAGCTTATCAGACTTTCTGTGTCTTCTAAATTATTGACTTCTAAGCAATTACAGAAATGAGTCTTTACCTGAGTCCTGAAGCTAAACATATTCAGGGTCAGAAGAATAATCAACTAATGTACTTCCAGGAGCACAGGGAAGATTTCAATGGGATTATAGTGCCTTCATTCTCCTTAACACTTTCGCTTTCTGATCTACTTTTCACTTGGCACAGCCCACAAATGAAGAATTCGATTATTTCAAAGTTTCTGAGCACCTAAGCTGATCCTTCAACAGCCAAGAAATCCAAGAAAAAGAAACCTGCTTCTCTCCACTACTTTCAAAAAGTAGTTGATGAGGTACTTGCCACCAGCCAGAAACACCTGTTGTGAGTAGTCTGTTGAGGCCAGTGTCCATGGGGCCTGAACACCAGGTTACAAAAATTATTATTCTGATGTAGCAATGAATGTTATTACAGCATTTATGATCAAAGTGTACCTCATCTATAATTTGTAACATAGCAACTAGGTAAGTGGAGAGAAAATATGTAGTTTATTTTTCTATTAAGTGATTTTTCTGTATAAAAAAGACATGATTATGGAGCTAATAATTGGGATTTTTCAAAAAAAAAAAAAAAAAAAAAGGTGAAGCATGATTTAAATATCTATTCTCAAGTATGATATTAATTTGGGAGCTAGGTGTTAATCCAGCACAAGTTACTTCAGAAACCTCGTTTTCTCACAAACATTTATATAATGCTTATATTCTTATACATTTATACATTTGTAAATGTTTAAACATTTATATAATCTCAATCTGTTTATATTATTTCATTTTTCCAACTCCATATAAAACTGAAAATTACCTTACCCAAAAAACGCAAGAAACAATGTACACAACTCCACATCATTTGCCACCATGGGTGTTGACTCTGCAGGTCCCAGATAAAGCTTTCAGCCTTTAATAACCAAGTCTACAAAGGCTTGGGAAGGCAAGTCTCAGACACTGCCAGGGGAACCTGGAGTTACATTCTGATGTTTTCTACCTCCCAAAAGGGCGGTAGGTCCTCCCAGGGTGGACCAGTGATGGTGG
>VXAU01001111.1:13966-91194 GCA_013399695.1 Formicarius rufipectus | reverse complement strand
GCTTACATTAAATATAAAATAAATAATATTTAAAAGAAGATAGTCTGTTTCTTGGAGTAATCTATTGATGATCTTACAGACTGCATAAATGATTCCATTCCTGCCTTTTGGCATGGATGTGATAGCTGGTTATACTTCAAAAAAATCACAGAGACAGAGAGATGTAAAAATTCAAGGGCATCTGGAGTTGTCACTGAGATCTAAAGACTGAAAATGAGAATACTGAAAGCAATCCTAACACTAAGCCTTTCAAGATGATACAGTACATATGCAAGATTTCATGCTGGTCTTTCAAAAAGAACTAAGAGAACTGATTTACTATCAACTTGTTCAACATCAACTAAACAAGCGTGCCAGCAGAGTAACACCAATCATACTGTAAGTAGTATGTCCTTCTGGTAATACAGGGAGAGAGGGTTTACTCTGCATAATTTATGGTCTCCATGTAGTACAATATTGAAAGAGTATAGAAATAGTTGTAAATTCCTGATGAAATGCAAGCATACATCTGTTTACCATCAAATGTGATTTACTGCAGTTACATGTGCTCTCCCTCTCCCACCCACCTTGTAATTTTTGTACAAGGTACAGTGGTTTTAAACAAATAACTAATTCTGAATAAAAAGCTTTTATTGTTATTTAGAATAACTTGTATATAGAATAACATCTTGTGAGACCTTCTTTTAAGCTGTATAGCCTAATTTTAGATATTTTAATACTAAATAAAGATATTAAATGAAGATGAAAATTTCAAAGAGATCATAATCAAATAACACTTCAAAACTGAGAATGGTTTAGACCTACCATCTACTTTATGTAATATATGCAAGGAAGACCTGTTATACAGATTATTTTGTGACAGTATGGAGATAAACAGAATCACACTTTATCACACCGAACTGGAAAGACTGACATCAGAAAATGTTATGAACTGCTTGCATGTATTATTCCATGCATCTGCAGAACTTTGAGAATGGTTAAGTACTTACTTTGCTCAGATATAAACCTGATTTGTGCCAACTTTTACAAGACAGGAATTTGCTTTCTCTGAATCTTAGTTTTACTTAGTGATTAGCACAATTTATATCCAGAGGTCTCAATATTTGGAAAGCTAAGAAACTGATTTAAAAATGCATTCAAGAAAGTAAATCTTACCGAATACTGATGTTTGTAATAAGATTGAAGATTCTTGTTCATTGCTCTCAATTTCAGACTCCCTGCCTTCTCCTTGCTACCCTGATGGGTTTTACCATTTTGCAGCGTGATATGTTTGCTCAGTACAAATGCAAGTATCTGCTTAGTCACACTGGGTTTGTTAGCTGTTTTCATGAGATCTTTTCAAATAGCTTAGACATGTAAAGTGAGCAATGTTCACTTTATTACTAGTGTGGTTCCTTTTATTTATTTATTTATTTGTAAAGTGTTGTAACATACACTTTTTATACTCTACATTGAATGACTTGATGGAATGTAGTTTTGTTCTGCCTTCACTTGTGCCCTCCCTCTTTTTAACCACAAGTTCATATTTCATCAGTTAGATACTGGCTTACTTAGGTTCTATTTCTAGTTCCAGATTTGGTTTCTCCTTTCCCTCACTGCCCCTCTTGGGCTGGGATAGAAATTTAAAAGCTTATTTTGGGAGATTAATGTACGGGGTTTTTTCTCAAGTCTTCAAATAAGTTTGCTCTCTAATTGATTTCTTAAGGTATTTTATGCTTCCCTCAAGCAGTTGACCTACAGAAGTGGATGCCTGAATTTTTACTAATACTGAAGTTTTATCATTAGCCTCTTGCTAATATGCTGGCATTGCCAATTTAGACACTGATGATTGCATGATTACAAATCCAACTGATGAGAATTTTGGGTTGTTATACTAGCTTAAGTTGTATATCAGTTTGTAATCCAAAGTTCTACCTGCATTTGATTGCTGAGGCAATATAGTAATAAGGGCATTCCTGAATTTGCATGCCTGAACTTCATCCCATTATCCAATTTGGACAATAAATAGCTGGCCTCTTAGGAAGAATACTGAGAATACCATAGTATGGTTGAAAGTGTGAGCTCAGTTTTTCATCCAGTTTGACTCAATCTACAATGGGAACTGACTAATGAAAAGTAACTTGCACTCCTTTTAGGAACAATGATATACAAATACGAAGAATCTAGAAAAGGAAGTCCTCCCAACCAGCTTTCTAGGATATAAAATTACTTCATTAATAACTCTTTTAAGAACAGCTGCTTAGAACCAACATTTATGTCTACAATTATTTTTACAGATCTGCCTACTCCTGTCACAAAAATCTTGCTTTGCAAGTTTCCTTGTTCCACTTCTGCACACAACAGAGTTTCCATAATTTAACAACTTCTGGTATACTTATTGATTTTAAATAAGTTAAAATCTTCCCATGCAAGTTAAAATTCTTACCTCTTTTTAGAACTGTAGATGTTTGAAAAAAAGATGTAGAGACTACATCAATCCACAGCTGTCTGGTGTAAGTACTTTCATCTCCTCATTGGTATAGAAATTGTATTTTTTTCCTTCAAAATATTTTTGCATACACATGCATTGATCAAGATATCTTACTATTGAAAGAGTAAAGTGCATCAAAGCATTTTGAATGATTTAGTTGTAAAATTTGCAATGTAGTCACACTAAACAAAACGCAGTGTTAGTATTTCCAATTTCATAGTAATAATCTTGAATAGACATCATTTTATGCTATTCCTTAGGAATGTTAACAAGAAATTAAATAGAAGGCAAATATATTGGAATGTGAGTAGTTTCTGCAGTGCTTTAAATGCAGTCCTTATCCTTGGGCAATGTACAGGATCTCCAAGGTTTTCAGTAGTTATTAATTATACTTTGCCAGTTTCATTCTAGAGAAATATCACTGGATCACAAAACCTCCCATATAACTCTTTCAAATTACATACATAACAGGTATGAGACAATGTCTGTAGTTTTCCTTTCATAAAACTGCTTTCATTTATTTGCTTTTTCCCCTGTTAAGAACCTTAAGAACCATAAAGCTGAATCCGGGTTCCTTTTCAGACAGATGATTAAACAATCTCACCATTATATAATACAATTTCCATTTTATTTTAAACATACTTTGCATGATATAAAAATATTGATCACAGTGAGCTTTAACAATTGTTACTGCTATAAACAGAAATGCTGCATGATGGTTTTAGTGGAAATAAATTATATAGTCATTATCTCTTAAAAAAAAAAATCACAAGAAGGAGAACCTAGGCTGTTTGGTCATTGGCAGAAAATAAGTCCTTATTGAGTTCTTTACAAAACATGAACTCCAGTTATTTTCTACATTTGCTTTCCGCATCTTGAGAAAAGCATGAGTCTGTCACTGAAAGCCCCACAGGGTCTCTGGTGAACATTTAATTCCAAATATTAGCAAAGTTTCTGTTCTTCTTTTGTTCTAATGGAAAAATGTACACCAACACAGCAAGTAGAGTGCTCTCTTCACTAATTCATAAGTGGTCTTTTCCAATATGTGGGTACACAGCGGCACACTTCTTCACTAAAATAAAATCCAGCATCACAGCGTTTCGTTCGGACTGTGCACGGCGGTCTGTAGCAGCTAAAGAGATGAAAAAAAGGTGGGCATTAATATAACACCATCATTTGTATTTATTTGGAGTAGAAATCTGTGTGCCTTAACATTGAGAAATGGCATTGTGATACTTAATTCCTATAAATACATATATTTTCCTATCTTTTTATGTTCTTGCAACTAATTTTAGTTGGACTCTTCTTCACAAAAGACACTGAAAGAATAATGAATGCTACTGAAATTATTCTTTTGTCACAGATGCATATGAATATTTTTTACCACATTGACTTATTGTAGTCACATTCTAATCTCGAGTAGTACTTCCTTAAATTTAAATTTGAAAATAAGGTAATATTTTTCTGAAATCAAATTGGCTTTTTGTGACCTACTGCATGCTGCAAGTTTGAGATTATAATCTAGCATCATGTAATAATCCAGTCAATCATCTACTACCCCAGGACTGTTTCTCCCCTCATCCACAACTACAATAAACCTGAGAGAAAAATGTCTATGTATATTACATTATGACTCTGATTCTGAAAAAGAGACCATACTTCCTTTCAAGCTGCAAATTCCCTTAGCTAGCATCTGAGTGGGAATGCATCTACATGTCATATTGCATGTATGCACATTCTGAAGAAAAATCAGAACCTATTTGTGATGTTTTGGATAAATATTACTGGAAATGAACAGAATTAGTACCTTCTTGATTAAAATAAGTTTAACAGAAATAGAGCATTGAAACACAAATCACAACTACCTAAGAGGCAGCAGAATTTTTCTTCACCAGTTCCTCGACTGAAAAATAGAACTTATACAAAGATAGTATCTGTGGTTGTCCCTGAACCCTTCCTTTTCCTATTTTATTTTTCTATTAAAACAAGAATGACCTAAAATAACCCTACAAGAACAATGCTAAGTACTTTCTGGTGTATAATGGAGACAAAGTACAAGTCTGGATTTTTTTTTCTGACACTGGCAATGAGTCAAAAGACAAAAGTATATGTTTGGAATTTCATCACAGTTATACTTAAAACTTGTACTTAAATAACATGTGCCTGTCTGTGAAACACTGATATTGTGATCTATTACTGTAATTCATACTTACATTCATACATTGTGCAAAATTAAGGCAATGTCACTCCCTTCTTCCCCAGGTAATTTCTTCTTTCAGGCCTGTGGCTACTACTTTGCATTAATTTATGATATGAGGTCTGCATTACAGTTACATTAATTCACACCAGCTAGTTCAAACAACGAATCTGACTATGAGGGAAACAATAAGGAATGAGGAAGATTGCAAACATGATTTTTATTAACTAGTCACATCTTGTTCAGTGTTTTCAATGTCATTAATCATTGATTAGTTCTCCAGTGTGGTCTCTGTCATTAAAGGACTAACATTATTTTGTGCCACTTAATACAGGTATTTGAAATCAGTGTAGCAGCTCATGGGAATCTCTCAAAGCTCTGCAGATCTTTCCCTCAAAAGTTTGGAAATGCTGGTAAATGGTGACAAAAATGTTTGCAAAAGGATCTGTGAGCAAATTGACAGCCAGCAGTAGGTCTGTTCTGGGAAAAAGCTACTCCACAGATATGCAATGGATAAAACACTGAACTCACCTTTTTGCCTGCTCTCTGCAATGAAAGTTTAGACCATTTCATGTAGTGAATGACAGTAAAATGAAAAAAGAAAAAGAGGCAAAGCCAGACTCTTCCACACACTTATGACTGTACATAACATAAAGCAGTCACACAATCAGTAAGTATGAGGAATTCAGTTTGTTTAGGAGTCATGCCTCCTTGTGAACTTCAACTTTGCTTACAGATGAGAGTGCTATATAGCACCTTTCCCACGTGATTTTGCATCCAGCAGCAGTCAAGGTCAGGTTACTGCAGTCTTATTCTTATTTGGGACATTTCAACAGAGCAAGAAAGCCTCTCTCCTCCTCTAAATGCTTTGCAGATGAAATGACTAGTTATCTGGCCCTGCCAAAACCGACCAAAATAAATTTCTGAGGTGATAGCACAGGGTCAATAGCAGTAGAGTCATTGTAACTACAGAAATGTGGTTTCCTTAGGAAACTCCTGAACAATAGACCTGGTCTTACAAAAGATTTGGGCTGAATGCCGTTTATGGAGTGCTTTCATGTGACAGATGTATGTTCTGATGAGGATAATCTGAGCATGCTGAAACTAAGATAGATGTTCAGTCACTCTACACAGTGCTGGGCCAGTCAGCAACAACTTTCTCTTTATGGTCAGTAATTGTAATTTTTTTAGTTGCAGAATGCCTACACAGTCATTGTGTGCAGTCTAACACCACAACTGCTGAAATAAATAGAAATGCTACTTCTAGAGCTGCTAACAGCATCATCACCTTAAAAGCCAACAGGCTTTTTCCTACCCGCCTCCCCCACCTTTTTCTTTTTTCTTCTTTCCCATGCTGTGCTTTGTAATGACTTTGTATTCCTTGGCTCTGAAGCAGAGAATAAAATTAGAGGCAGAGGCATTATTTTAGGTCCAGTACTTAAAACTATTGGTGATTCAAAACCAGAAGCTACAAGGATTACTCCTCTCCACAGGGAGCTGCCTAGAATGCAGATACAGGATTCTGCTTATATCTAGGGCTCAGGCATCTTGCACAACATTATAGAGTGGTACCGCTGTTTATGTGGCCTGATAACAGCACATGTTTTGAAGACAAACACTATACTGCAGAATTTTTATTCCTTTAGGAGTTCAGTTGTGCTGGACAGAGCCAAAACATGAGAAACTTATGCTAAACCCCTTCTTAAGGAGGAGATTGCATCTTCTATTTCCCTTGACAGTGCTAACATCTACAGGACTACTGGTTGTAGATGTATAGAGTAGCACCACATACAAATCTTCCCTTTTGCACACAAACTGCTTAGAGAAGAGAAACAGATAAATCATCCTACATTACATTGCCTTCTGAAGTAAGAAAGCAATTCAAACTATCATATTCAACCATGATACAACGGAGAAAAGATGAACTTCATTTCCTCCTTCAAATACTAAGTCCTTAAATCAACAGAGGTGGCATCAGATATTTATTATGGCATTCTTTAGCTTTCTAAATGACTGACTTCTCCAGTTATGAATGTTCTTTTAAAATGCACGTGGTTTATATTTGTATCTGGAAGTGCATACTAGCATAGTGCCCAGGCTTTGTAATATGTAAAGCTTATGTAAGCCAGCTAGTTTCTTTTCCTCTGCAAACATAAAGTTTAAATGCTACAAAGTTGAATTTTGTGCCATTTCCAATATTAGACAATTTTTTATTATTTATGATGAATGTCTCTCATAACTTTGTTACTAATGTAATGCACTACATTCATTCCAACTAATTACACGTTATTTTAAAAATTGCATAAAGTTTGTTTTTGATAAGCAACACATTACTAGACATTTAGATGTCTCAATTTGCTCTTTTCCATTTCCAATGTCTGAAAAGTTATTTGTCATTGATATAATAGAAATAATTCCCCTATATTATCAAATAAGCGATCTTTCTGCTCCAAATGGCATTGCTTCTTGTTTAAGAAATTTACGAGAGAACTGACTGTACAGGAGAACTTTTCTCACATAATATACAAACAGATATAATACTGCTTGTTTCTCTGAACCTGAAGTCATCCAAATTCTTATATATAGGTTGTTAATACTATGGGTGTAGCAGTTATGGAAGGAAAAGAAACTGCATAGTTTTCTTCCTGACTAAATCTCATTTTAAATGATGGATAGGAGCAGTCTTTTATAGTTACATATGTCTACTTTTCATAGAACTCACCCAGAGCCGTGCGATTTCAAAATTTAGGAACTGAAAATTAATGATGGTATCTCCAGAACTAAACCCTGAAAACTAATTAGGAATGAGTTATTTGAATATTTGCATTACTTTAATTGTAATATTCAGTTCTTGGGGAAAATAGAGTGAGTTTCAAATAGCACAGAAGACAACTTACAGGTAATTTTCACCAGAAGGAAAAGAAATCACATGTAGCAGTAGTAAGAATACAAGAAACTAAATATGCTTTAAAATACTTACTATGCCTAGTAGTTACCTATTAGATTATAAAAGGCACAGAAAATAAAACTGAAGACAGGCTTACGGTTTACTTAGGACTACAAAGCAATTCAACAAGACAGCTAATGTCACAACCTAAAATTTTCTGCCTTACAAACATACAAAGACTGAGTTCTTACCTGCATGTCTGGTGATGGAACCTTTTTCCTTTTAAGAAGCATTTATTGGGAGATTCTATACATTCACAGACGCATTTTGCAGGATTTAGAGGTTGATGTTTTGGACAGGTCTTTTTACATAGACACTGGCACTTTTCTTCATCAAATTCCTTGTTGGGCCCACAGGAAGTTGGGATAAGTTTGTTTTTGCACACACACTGACATGATGATCTGTCTAATTCTCTGTGAGGTCCACAGCTTGAGGGCCTCATGCCTCCTTTGCAGACACATTGACAGGTTTCTTCATCCAGCTCTTTGTTTGGTCCACAAATATGGAATCCCTCAGATGTGTCTAGAAATATAGCAAAGATGTTGAACTATTACTAGAATTTTTGTCTGCGCACTCACTTATTTTTATGCAAAGAAATGACAGCAAATCCAGACCTTTCAAGATGTTTCTCACTTCTTCAATAACAAGTAAAAGTATCAACACAGAAAAAAATACAACTAATTACTACTTAGTTTTTAATTTCTTCTTTAGTTGAAACAAAACATAGAGCTACATTTAGTCCTTTAAGAAAAAGTGCTTACCAGAATCTCCAAGGTGAGAAGAGAAACCAAAATCATGCTGTGACAAACATCTGCAAATTTGATTATTCCAAATATGATTTTTTGGACAGGTCTTGTTTGCAATGTGACACCTGTGAAATTAAATATGGTTTACTACCATAAGAACTTGAGAGGAAAAAGATAGCATTTAGGTGTTGATTTCTTTAGTTTCTCTCCATTAAAAACATTTTTCTAAGTGTGTCATCTCATTATCTTATTTTTCACTCCTATCTAATCTTACTAATTAATGTCCTCCCCAATACAGGGATCTCCAACCATTTGTTGAAGAAACATCCTCACAATTCTAGTTTTAGCTATAACTTCTAGAGTCCGCTATTTGTACTTTGGTAATGTAGTTTGGAAACAGATCTAACCCTAGAACATAAGCCTCATATAGAAAATAGAAAAGTATGAAAAATATTTGCTTGCCAAACACTGCATAGTAGTAACAGGCAAAATTTTCTATCCTGTTTTTTGAAGTACAAAAATATTTTCACACCTAAGATGTCAAAACACAGCAGATAATAGTTTCTGAATGAATACTGTAGACAAAACTTTAATTAAAAAAAATGAAATCAGTTTGTCAGATTCCTTTCCCCCTTATGTGAAAGTTATGTGTCATTAACAGACACTTTCTCATTATCCACTTAGGTTTCTTGAACCTAAATATAGAGACTTCAGCAGCGATGCCTCTTCACTTCAGAAATAGGAAACAATAAAATTAACACTTTAGTCTTCTTTGTCTGATACAGTTTTGCAGCCAAGGTAGTGATAACCAAAGAAAGCTAAAAAAAATCCAAACAGCAGCTGTTGCCTTTTTAAAGAATGAGTGAACTGAGCCAGTGGGTCAGCCACAGATAGAATATTTATGCATATTGTCTCATCTTCTTTCCTTGCAATTTCTTTAATCACCACAGGTGACATGACAACTTTGAACAAGTCAAGCCTAACTTCACATATCTGGGCTGTGTCGTTCATTGTTTCTGTAGCATTTCTAAAATCCTCCTAATCTGTTAAGGCAACACATATATTACACATTTAATGCACTTTTCTTTCCCCTGAGGACCATTACTAATGTGTTCAAAAACGCAAGTGCTGGGACATTGTTCTGTGATCATCAAGTGTACCACTCCGCTCCCATGCATTAAACCACTCTGCTTGTAAAGACTGCTGTAGTTTAATATCACACCCCGCATCACCTCATGTTTTAATCAAACTGGTGTTTTCTGATTTCATTCCACTAATGTTCTCACTCTTGCTCCCTCACTTGACACATATTTCCTCTAGCCTGTCTCCTGATTCTGCCTGAGAAACAGTACAGATAATTGCATTTTGTATTCTTTAAAAAAAAAAAAAATAGAACAACAACGACAACAAAACCCCCCTCACACCTAGAGGAGCCTGGTTCTCGCTGGGAGTGTTGAAAACTATTACAGAAGGAAACCAAGGTGATAGTATGAAGGAAACACCAAGTGCGTGTGAATTCATGAGCAGATAATGTTGATACAACTCCCAAATTACCAGAACTTGAACAGAATTACATTTATTTCAGTATTAGAGTTGGAGACACCCAACAAAAGAAATGGAGCCGCTTGTTTACAAGTGGTTTCTAGTACAGGTAATTGGTTGAAAATTCAAAATGACATTCTACAAAAGTTCAGGAAGTCTAGAAAAGAAAAATCAGATGCAAAATAATTTTGCAGAAAATGTCACCAACTCTTTTCAAATTATTGACAACTGAACTAAAAAACA
Source organism: Formicarius rufipectus (assembly GCA_013399695.1). Taxonomy (NCBI): domain Eukaryota; kingdom Metazoa; phylum Chordata; class Aves; order Passeriformes; family Formicariidae; genus Formicarius; species Formicarius rufipectus. The sequence goes on along the minus strand of VXAU01001111.1, from coordinate 81,049 downwards.
ATAACCCTCCCCAAAAACCACAGACAAAAAAAACCCCAAAACTAAACCCAAACAAAAACAAACAAAAAAACGGCCACAGAAGAAAAAGGTCATTGTAAAGACTTGATCTGAATTATGTATATCTTCTCTGTTCCCCCTTGCCTCTCTCTAATGACTAAACTTCTAAAATAAGGTGAGAATTTTGTAACTCAGGTGCATGTATTGATGATATTCCATAAAAATGGAGGCGAGTACAACTCAAAATACCATTAATCCAGGAGGTATTCTGAAACACTGATTAATATCAACACGTCTCAGTTCCATAAGTATGTAGAAAAAGCTACTAGTTTTCAGAAGGGGGGAAAAATGTAAAAAAAAAAGTCTGAGAACAGGCAAAGACCTACACTTTAATTCTCAGGACAAAGTTTGCAAAAAACATATTCTGTATAAAGAAGATAAACTATTTGTATTCTGGTTTAGACGCAGTTTCTCTCTTCTTTCTACCATACACCTGCACATCTTGGTATAATCCAGTCTAAAATTCTCATTAAATGCAAAATGTCACTACCCTAAATTCAGAGGCTGTGCTCTTAGGCTTTTCTTTTCAGTAATACATAAGAAAGTCACTAACATTTTTCAGTTAAAATGAGCATGTACCTAAATACAGGGACACATGCAGATCTGCCCCTGTGACAAGAGAACAGACTGCCAAATTTTGGCTTGATAATAGCTTCACTAGTATTCAAATCTATAAATAAAAATGTTAAGGAAAAATAATGAGTTGAAAAGAAATACGTCAGCACAAATTAAAAATCTTAGCGGGATTCTGAAAAGCATCCAGGAACCCCCCAGGAACATACATACAAATGCTCTTCCTTTCTAGAATCTAGAAATGCTGAGCTTCGTATTTTTTGTATTTTTTTCCTATTTTATTGTACAAAGTCCTAGAGTCCAAACATAATTAACAGTAATTAACAGTAGAAAAGGCCTGTACATATTCTGATCTAGTATTACTTTGTCTTAACTTTACTGATGCATAATTTCTTACAGGACAGTCAGACAGTTTTATATTTTGGATGCTCACCTCCCTCAACTACAGGTAGCTGTTTCCTGACTAGAATAAACTCTTGCACTTGTAATTACAACAGCTCTTAATCTGGAAACACTGAGAAGCTGGCAACAGTCAGCATAATTTGACTTCATTATTTACTACTGGGTTTTGGGTTTTTATTAATAATCTGTCAATTATGTGATTAAAAAAACCCTTATTCATAGAGTCATTTCCTAATATATTTCGAATCCACTATTTATGATCCATGTTTTCATGAACAAAATAAATAATTTGAACTCAAATATAATAAAATATGTATTTAACTTGAACATCAGAAAACATCCAGACTTAAACTGAATGAAACCATGGAGAAAAATACTTAGCTTAATATCTTTGGGAAATTTGTACTATTCACTCACCTTATTAAAAATATCTACAATTAATTTCAGTTCAACTTCTATTAATCAATTCTTCCTTTTAAGTTCTTCCTTAGTCTACTATGTATTTTTTGCCTTATAAATATTTATACATCATAAAATAATCACTCAGACCTTTAAATGAAGGAAGGAGTTTTTCAAGGGTTCTAATAACACTTGCTTTGGTTCCATATTTCTTCTGTGACTTTTAAAATTCAAAATCACAACAAAAAGAACACCAAAACAAAAATCAATATGGTAACTCAGTGGAGTGCCATCTAACCCTTTATTTTCCCTTTCAATTTTGTTTTATTTTCACCTCTGTCACAAAAGATTTGCAGTTAAAGATTCCCTAAAAAACCGGTCTTTTTAAAAAACCTCATCATTTTAACTAGAAAAATACAGATTGAGAGAGAAATGTCTTCTACTTATTTGCAAAGGTAAGTATTTTTAGCTTTTCCTGATTACTTGAAAAAAATTGCTGATGTTTCCCTTAAGTCTCAATTGGATTGCAGCTCTTCCCAACAAGCAAATCCCACAAACATTATTCTTAATTCTTAAATCATCTCGCTCCAGTTTATCTGTTGGATTAAAGGGACAACATTAACTTGGTAACATTAACTTAATAACATTCTTTTCACATAAAATACGGTATCTCCCTTGCAAAATGCATTCTGATACTACTACTGTGTAGTTCATCTATCTTAACTGCAAAAGCTTACAGCAATGTTTTAAATCTACTTCCATAGGCTTGCTCATAATGTGAAAGGAAAGACCAGTCCCATACTTACTGAGTCTGTGTTGCTGGCAAGGAGCGTCTTATGATGGAATGAACTTGTCTGTAAACATCCAGCTTGGACATGCATCGGCAGGACGTGTGATTGGCAAAACTGACTGTCACTGGTTTGGGGCCGTGAGAAAGAGGCACTGTGATCTCAAACAACTGCAGAAGGGAAAGCAAAGCAAAAGACTTTTTATATAGATTGTGAATGGTCCAACTAAAGTGGACCTTAAAAGAACGTAAGGACATACAAAACACCCCATAAGGAATTTAAGTTCATTTCTTTGTTCTCATCCATCATTTAGTGGCATATTCAATTAGGTTCCTATATAATTACTATGTGCAAAAGGAATACAATATCTATGGTATGACAATTGACATTTTTAGTATTAAACTCTGTTACGTGACTGTTTTCCTACTATAACACTTAACATAAAAATGTAAAATGTAAAAAGAACTCATTTTTCAAGAGAAGATGACTTCAAAAGAATAGCCTTTAAAAAAAAATCCAGAATGAAATATTCAGAAGGTGCTTCATAAAGTTGAAAAAAAGAATACAAAAAAGCCAGTAAGTTACATCAGTTGCACAACTGTAAGAGTCTGTGCAAGAAAAAATATATATTTGACTTCGATCAAATCATTTTTAGTTCAATAACTTTTTAACTCTAGTATACGGTATTTTTTTTAATTTTTAGTATTTGTATAAAGGTAAATTACATGCCTATTGTAATGGAATATATCTTGAACTATTAATTTTTTTTCAAGGCATTAAGAAATAACTACTACTAATAAAATAACCATGTATATGAATTCATAAAATCCTAATTCTGGCAAAAAATATATTTCAACTGGTTAAATAGGACAACTTCAGTGATACCTTGTGGTAAAAATAAACATACGATAACAGAGAAGCAGTAAAACTCATTACAGCTTTCAATTCAGGGCACATACTTTTGTGCTACAGTTTGAGTAGGTTTTGCTGTAAGATTCCCATCTCAATAGCCTCTTGAAAAGTTAGGATAAATACATTAGGTTGAAGTTTAAAAAATATTTTTGGTAGTATTCTAAATAGGACAACAGCTGGACTGCTGCCTTTTAGGTGTTTAGCCATTCCTCCAAATACATTTGGGAACATTTCTGCATCTTCTGGGGACCTTACTACCTTTAAAAACAAGGTCATTGGTTATTTTTACAATTTGGGTTTAATATTGGTTCTATTATCCTTATCTATTACAAAATTTAATTTAAAATAATGACAAGAGATATTCTTACCAAGATGCCTCACACAAGAAGAGCAATAATCATAACTCAGAGCTAACATTTTCATACTAATATGCTTTATGGATTTATGCATTTCTTTTAAATAAATCCAACTATTTGAAGGCCATCATTGATTTTGTTTTAATGTACAAGCTACAAAATTGGAGAGAAGGAAGATGGTGTTGTAGATAAAGAGACAGAAAGGACCATGTTTATGAAAAACAGCTTTCATTTCTGCAGAGTAGACATGAGAAAAATACATGCCGACTGCTTTGTTTTTTAAATGCTGATCTTTAATCAGATGACAAAACTCACCTACATATACATGACTTGACCAGTTTTTTAAACAAATTGTGCTTTCTGAAGGACAGCACAGCTGTTGAGACCTCTGAACATCTGGACAGCTAAGAATTTACAGATGCAAAAGCTTTTATTGTATTAAATACCTACTAAGAAAACCAATTCTTAGAAGACATGTATAAATTGAAGGATAGAACATAGAGTATGAACCTAATTACATTACTAAACATAAAAAGAGAATCTTGTTTTTCCTGCTTTTATGACAGCATGAACTTGCTTTTCGGAAGCTGAAATAAAAACTATAGGGAGAACTGATAAATCTTAGAAAAGAAAATAAACATGAATCTGCAACTAAAAAAGAGGATGTTCTGTTCTTCCTCTATTCCTGCAGCAGATCAGTTTGCCATGCTGCAGAACAGCAGAGTCCAGACCACTGGAGATGACAGCATTGGATTATTGCTACACTTCCAAACTTCCTAAGAGGTACTTCCTTATCCAACTCTCCTGTTCAGCTTCAGATCATTGATAGAAATTTCACAAAAACAGCTGAGACATATCAATCATGACTGGACATGGTGGTGAACATGAATTATCTTGATTTACAATTATCCTTCTAGTGAAAATTGTGAAACATACACGTTTAGAGATGAATGCTGCTAACAACTACTTCCATCTACACTTCAGTGATGGAATGAAAACAAATCTAGTTAAACAAATAAAGGTAGACTAGTTTCCTTGACCTGACTGAACCACCTTCATCTTGTTCAACTAAATTCTGTTAATAATAATGTATTTTATATCCCTCAATAATTTCTACTGTTTAAACATAAAGTCAAAAAACTATAAAAAGACAACTATTTATAATAGTTATATATATAATTATATATGCTAGTACATTTCTAGTTCCCACTCTGTAAAGTGCTTAAGACAAATACATGAACTAGCATTTTGAAAAAGAATAGAAAACGCATCTATTTTCATTAATGAAAAGACTGGTTTGTTCTTCCTACGCTTTTGTCTGTACGTGCTGTTGGGGTACTATATTCTAAATGCATACTGGAAAATGAGATATTCTTCTCTTCTGATCATGAAAATCTACCAAGAAGAGATTTCAAAAGAAAGAAATTCTTGAAAAGTAGTCTATTACAGAACATGTATTTAATACTAATAATAATTCAGTTTAAATAATTTCTGTAATTTGAAAATAAGATACTTCCTAAAGAAAATATATTTTGCCATCAGCTGTAATGGCAGCATTTCTAAATTCAATCAAGCTATATAAGTGTAAGTGAATAAACTCTCAATATGCACAAGTTGTGTTCGACTTATCATCTAAATAAAATATTTTAGGTAAAACCTGACCACGTACAATGCCTTCTGGTTTTGTTAACATCCCTAAAATATTTTTCACTCATCTTTCTCATCCAATAAGGTCAAAATCTTCTGTCACTATAGGGCATGTTTGGCAACATGTAACAGCCAACTGTCAATACATAGAAAGGGTATTTCTAAAAAAATGCACCATTACACCTCTATATGAGGCTGGTTCTTGCCTCTTCTCTTCTGGCAGTGTTGCTGGCTAGTGCTACTACTGCAGGTACCCGCACTGCCCCAGAGTCTCCCTTCTTGGAGATCAAATTGCTTATAGTTCTGTCTGATCCTTCATTCACTAAAGGATTGAGTTTACTGCTTTCATAGGGGCACAAATCTTTTACTTTCCAACTAAATCATAGTAAAAATCAGAATTATTCATAATACAGGCAAAGCGAAACAGACATTTCCTTCAGTGATCAATTCCTACAGATAGACATCCAGACCTAAAGACTACAAGGAATGAGCTTCAGTCCCCAGAACATTAGATCTGATAACAGTAGGGCTTAGGGCAGTTGTTTTGTAGTCTTGCTTGCAGTCTTCAGAAAAATGTTACTAACTATAATACAATAAAGAGCAAATTAAAGTACATTAAACCAGTATTGTTCAAGTCAGAGACATATACTCAGAAAAAAAAAGTAGACTCAAGTTGGCCATGCTGTCCTGTACTTTTTTGCTGCCAACATTGCACTGTCAGGAAACCAGTGGAAAGCAACAACAGAAGAAATATGTGAAAGAGTATTATATATAACAACAACAACAAAAAGAAACAACACAAAATCACAAAGCTATGCCCTAACTCCTCCACAGAAACGAATAATCATAAATATAACTGAGGAACACAGTTCATCTCAGTGTACAACACATACTAACAGAAGCTCTGCATAACTGAAGAACAGGTGAAAACAATAAATAGTATATTTTGTAAGAATCCAACACCTGTCATTCAGGCAGCTTAAGGCTGGTTTTTTTAGAAAGCTGGATGGCAGGTCTTCTAGTCTTTCTCACTGTTTTTCATATTTCTCTTCAAAGTGTTCAGCCCCTGTCTCCTCAGATCTTCATACAATGTGATAAATTGTCCATGCCAATCTCTCCCCATTTAAGCCAAAATGAAGTTTCCCTTTCAGCCAGCCCACAAAGCTTGCTTTCCTTTCTGTCTTTTTGGGATCCTTAGCATAATTTTTAGTTTCTGGAACACATACATGTTGCCCCAGCTGCTTTTGGATCAAGCAGGTTCCTTCCTTCTTTCCCAACAAGACAATGACTGTATCAATGTCAATGTATGAGCTGTATAATGACAGGTTCTCCCTGTATGATGGCATTTCTGTGCCTATATCTGAAACTGTATCAGATTTTCATTCAGATCCAAGATATCATGTTTTTTAAAAAAATTACTTTCCTCCTGGATTTTCATTCTTTACACACCTGTTTTTCTAATCCTTGAGTATCAGTGCATATGCTCTGTACTTCACTTCTCAGGTGAGAACCACAGTAAGAGGATACCAGGCAAAGGTGTCTCTGAATTGCCTTACACAGCCAAACCTGGCCCTTGGCACCACATAACCAGCAATTACTGCATTGCCAAATCCATCAGTTCTCCTCCTTTCCCACGCTGTCATTTCTTCAGACATCCTTGCAAGAGCTTCTAGGCCAGAGCTGCACAGTCCTACAGTTCTTTTCAGTTCCTACACTGGCAGCACTCTTCCTTTAGCCATTTATAGAAATGGAGCAGAGAACAGAAACAAGGGTGGGACAAAAGTCTTGTCCACAACCTAGAACTTAGTAGGATTTTAAAATTAAAAAAAAAAAAAAAAATCTAACAGAAAGCAGGAATCTCTGAGTGAGTGATCAAATGTAACATGATTCCTGAAAAAGAAATTTTCCATGTATTCTTCCACAATGGTCCTTAGAATCACAGAATTTGGGTTGGAAAAGACCTTATAGACTATCTCATCCAACCATCCTGCCATGGGCAGGGGCACCTTCTGCTAAACAAGGTTACTAAAAGTCCCCAAAGGTGTGCATTCTTGATTCACTGCATTTATAGCTTCTTCCTTAGACTAGAACTTCATGCCATACTTTCCAGAAATACCGTTGATTGTTATACAAAGCATTTCTTTGTTTCAGTGGCTAAATTAATTTATTCAGTCCTGTCATCATATGTGCCAGTATCTATTGTATCAGTACACATAAAATTATTACTATGTTTACTGATTTATGAAATATAAATTAACCAAATAACTGTTATTTTCATATCAGGATGGGAAGGTTATCATTCTAGATACTTTTCAAATACAAGGTACACATATGGATATTTTCCCAATGCTTACATTAACTACACTATGTTCTTCTGATGGACTGTAGTTTCTTTTGGAAAGTTTCCCTCAAATTGATTAAGTTTCCATTACTTGTGATCTTTGCATTTCTTCAAGTGTCAGTAAGGCCAGACAAATATAACCACTGTGACAGAGTACAATGTGTCTAGAGAGATTTTAAAGTTAAGGATACAAGACTGATTTCAAAATTAGACATCTCTATACTGAAAGGAATGAAAATAAACTATTTGAGAAATCATACATCATTATTTTACTTTCTTGAAAAACAACATTACAAGGCTTATATATGATACAACAAGAAATAACTTATCTGATGTAATAATTTTCATATTTATTTAATATGATTGAGTTTCTCATTCTATCTTTTTCTATTTTATTCCTTTTTTTTCCCCAAAATGTCAACAAAAAAAATGTGGAACTTACATTTCTCCCACTAATTACATTACTATAGTCATTACTACTATATCATTACAATAATCAGTCTAACACAGAAAAATGCATAGAAAAAGGTATAAATTATGAAAACAACTGAAAATTCTTCTGACATACCCATCTCCAAACTGTGAGAAGGAACACCATGTATGTCTCAAACACAGCAAACAATTTCAAGCTGTTGTTTCCTGTGAGAAATGCTCCTCTAATTTCAGACTGCTTAGATAGATCCCTTGAGGGATTATTACTGTAATTATGAACCACAAAGATTTAGGACCTTTACAACAAATAATCTGAAAGAAGTCAAAAAAGCGTCCATCCTGCCAGTTCAAAGGGAGAAAGGAATAGGACTGCTCTCTGCTTCTGTGCAACCTATAAACAAGTGCCTATGGGTGGGGCATAAAAATAGATGCAGCTGTGGGATAGGCTGTTTATGCACCAGGTAGTTCCAATCTTTCTAACTACTGTTGAATTATTGGTGTCAGGGAAACAGAGAACAGCTGTTTCAATGATAAATTAGAGAAAAAAATGCAACACATCCATACCACAAAATGAAAGAACCACCAGCAAACCTGTCCCACAGACCTTTACTAGACAAGCCACCACTTACAAACTGGGGTATCACGGTGTCACAGATAAAGAAGAACATCTACTGCATTTTATGGATTAGTCTAGGGGGTCTTCAAAAATTTTGGTAGCCCTTATATCACATCTAAATTAAGAAGTTTTCTTGTATCTCAGTATTGATTGTATAAACATCTCTTAGCAATGAAAGGAACAGTTTTTGTGAGAAAAAATGGGGATGGTTTTCTAATTTTCTCTCAATAAAGTTAAGTAGCTAGAAAGCAGGAACACAGCCTGAACCAGAGAACTATAGACCTCTCTCAGGACCACCAGAGTGTACCACAGGGCCACATGGAAACATCTGACCTGGCCCATTCTTCAAGCAATCAATGATTTGCCCCCGCATAAAAATAACATCTATGCTTAGTTCTTTTATTTTTAATTACTTTTGATGAAAGCTGATATCAGCTTTCTTTAATGTCTGGAACCAACACTAGAGCTTGCCCTCACAGACCTCTAGCTGAAACATTAATTTCCCATTAAGCACTTTTTCTGTGGGTTGAACATTATGAAATTATCTTACAGAGTTTATGCACCAAAAATAAAGCTAAAAAATGGTGACTTATGAGAAAAAACAAACAAAAAAACCCCCAAACCAACAAACAAAAACAACAACAACAACAAAAAAACAAACAAAAAACCCCCCACCACCAAAAAACCCCAAACAAACAAAAAAACAANAAAACAACAAAAAACAAAACAAACAAAACTCAGAAGATTCCTGGTTACTGGTTTGTTCCTATTTCATTCAGGAAATAATAGAGAAACAGTAAAGAACACAGATGTCTAGGATACTTGAATTCCACAGAAGGTCTTGAATCCAATAGTTTTTTTCTTCCTAATTCTTATGGGATATTGGGTAAACTGTGGTCTCATAATTTTAAAATAATCTGAGATGGTGACAGATGAAGATATATAACTATAGGTCCCTTCATTTATTAAGTTGTTTTTTTTTTTAAACTGCATTCTGTTAAGGACCAGATAAAACTGGAAAGCAGAAGTAAGACAGAAAACTCAGAGATTACATTGCTTGTTTTTACAGAATAGGTAAAGAAAACAAAACAAAGTTACCGTCTTTTTCTTTCTGATAAGACCTTTAAGATTTTAATTTTCAGAGTCTCTTAAATCTTTAACTACATCTACATCATATCATTAATAATAACATCAAGAACTCTAAAAGGAAACTCAGTACTAAACATTTTCTACTGGGTAAAATAACCATTTCTACCCAAGACATGAATAGAAAGATGAAGAAGAATATATTATTTATGCCAAAGTGACATGGTGCTCAAAGACCAGGAAATCTGTGTTACACGAAATAACTGTCTGTGTAAATCATCCTCTACTTTAGTAAGCTAAACTTTATCAATATATGAAAAAACTTATATTTCTTGGGTTTTAACATGAAAAATAAGTTTGTATCTTTCAAGTAACTGGAAGTAAGGGTTTCTCCTAATAAAGGGAAAAAACAATAGGGTTTAAACAAAGTTAGTGTTTTACTTTTCCTTATGTAAGATATTTGAGTTACATTATTCCTGTGCTGTATGGTTGTCTACCACTAGCTTAAATCTGGGATTGAAAATTCTTGGTAGAATATACCATTTCAGACAGATTTGGTGAGAAATAAGGGCAGAAAATGAATTCTAAAAAATTGATTTTTTTTTTCTGTTTTCTTTATGTCCCCTTTTATTAATCCCCTCTCAAGAAGGCTCAGAGCACTAAGAAGTTTCTTGACATTTTCCAGAACTACAATATTATAGCTGGCTATACAGTTGTGGATCCTCGTTATAACTATGTACTGCATCTTGACCCAGATGAATCTAGTTGAAAAAGGAAGCAAGATTTACACTAAAAAGTGAAGAAGCCCATAACCAACAAAAACCCTTCCAAATGCTGTAACAACAGCAAAATATCCTGGCAACACTGTTCACCATGTTTACATATTTTTTGAGGAAAATGTTGTAAGATAACTGTGATAATTCTTATAGCTACATAAAATAGAATAATGTAACATACTCTTTAAAGGCAGCTCACAGACTCACTGCATGATCTCTGCACACTCCCACCTGATCACTAGCCCTAAACTGGAATAAAACGTGCATATACACCTGAAGGACTATGCACTACAACAATACAAAGAAGTACATTATGCTAATATCTCTTAATACAGTATAATTCAGTTCCTAAAAGACTTTATTTGCAACATGTATCCTGTCTGTACATGTCTACACTAATAAAATTATAGGCTAGTTTTCTATAGAGCCTCATACAGGTACGTGGTAGTAAAAAAAAAAAAAAAAAGAATTAAATTTCATTGATAATCTCAAAGCTAAGAATTGGACATCATACTTTGTTTTTTCCTCTAAAAAATAAAAATAATATATTTTGAGGGAAAGAGTATTAAACACTTTTTTTCCCAGGCAGTAGTCTATTCAGCTGTATTTCCTATCCATTCTGAAAAACACATAAAAAACCAGATGATATTATTTCCTTTGTTATAGTAGCAATAAGAAGGTTTAAAATATACAAATGGATTTTCAAGGAGGACTTGGACTGTAATAAAAGAGTGAGAACTTACTGTCTTGCTGATGTAATTTGTGCTGATGTTCATACACTGGAGTCCTTCACTATTGCAGCAACCTCCACATCTGTAGATGGATACACATGGGGGTTTAAAGAAGGTGTTTGTAGTTGCTCCAAACTCTTTTCCCACATCCACACACACTTCACGTGGCATGCACTGAGTTTTTCTCCATTCAGTATCAATACCTGCCAAGTCATAGGGAATGTCATGTGTTATAAAGTAACCGTTTAAAAAGAATACTCTCCTACAATAAATTAGGGTTCTTTTTTAAACTTTAGAACCAGAATATCCATTGCTAGTCACACCCTTTAGTCAGTGAAATACACATCTCTCTCTGTTAACTTCTGATTTTTCTTTTTAATAGGAACACGACATATTGACATGGAGCAAAAGAAAAGTCACAGGAGAGCTAAAAGGGAACCTAACATGGTGGGGAAGACCTTAAAACAGAATCATAGTATGACTTGAGTTGGAAAGGACCTTTAAAGGTCACCTAATCCAAGCCTCCTTGTAATGAGCAGGATCATCTTCAATCAGATCAGGTTGACTCAGAGCCCTGTCCAAACTTGAATGACCTTCAGTGTTTCCAGGGATGGGGCATCTACCACTTCTCTGGACTACCTGTTCTAATGTTTCACTATCCTCATTATAAAAAAATTTACTTTTCAATATCTAGTCTGAATCTACTTTCTTTCAGTTTAAAATTACCATCATTGTCCTATCGCAACAGGCCCCACTCATCTTTCTTACAGACCCCCTATAGGTACTGGAAGGCTGCTATAAGGCTGCTTCTCTCAGCCTGTCATCAAAGGTAAGGTGCTCCCACGCTCTGAGCATCTGCACAGCCCTCCTCTGGACCTGCTACAACAGGTCCACATCCTTCTTATGTTGGAGGGGGGGGGCCCGAAGTGGACACAGTAGTCCACATGGGGTCTCACCAGACCACAGCAGAGGGGCAGAATCACTTTCCTTGACCTGTTGGCCAGCACCTAAAACTGTTCATGTCCCTTCGCCTTTGCCAGGGGTAAGTCTCATCTTGGGTAAAATCTAAAGAAGCACTGTATATCTCTGCAAAGTAATTTTACCCAGTCCCACGCAGTACCTCACTTAGATACTCTATATTAAAAACATTACATTTTCTTCACTTAATGTGAAATTAATTTAAATACATATTTAGTTTGTTAACTACAAAAGTATTACTTAAATCAAAAGGTTATTATTTAGCAATTATATACAACATGTGATTTAATCTGAAAGGTAGTATTTGTTCCCAGATTACTCACCAAATTTAGGCAAAGATTTTGTATTATACAGCCTTTTACCAAATACAATCTTATACTAAATAGCCCAGAGACTTGCAGCTGTACAGGACCCTCTATTCTCTTTTGGCACTAGACTATGGTAAGCTATTCAACAAAAATGGAAAATTAGCCTGATGTGTACTTTAAAGTCTCCATTAAGGTACATGATTTCCAATATCATGTAAAAAAGCACACTTCCTGCTATAAATCGTGCATTTCTCTGCCTACATGCACTTGTTTAAACTGTGAAGCAAATACAATTTTATCCAAGACATCTGAAACACTAAAGGGTATTGACACACTGGTTTGAAAGCTGGGTTTTTTCCTTGTTTTAGCATAACATCATGACAACCGCCCTCTTGTAACAGGAAAAACTTACAAGTGGATTATTTGGCATCCTAAAGCCCTAATGTATAAGAGAAGAAAGCATTACCAGCCATGATGTAATTGCAAAAAATGAGCAGAAACAGTTCAATGACTCCAACTACCAGCATCCTTTTTGCTTCCTGCAAAATTATTACCGCCTCCACAAAGTCGGATGTCTTTTGCCCGAAGGCAAGCACTTACTCTATCTACTGATGAAAGAAAGCAACTTTCTTACAATGGGATGCACCTAAAATACATCTGCAGAGCAATTTGTTTTATTATAGAATGCTGACTAGCAAAGATTTTACACTAAAGACAACACATCAAATCAGACTGCTGACAATGGCTAGCTTTTAAAACATTTTTGACACAACTGAAAAGCCTTCAGAATTTAATTTATTGCGTGCTGGAGAATGGTTTGTGTCCTGTACTTACTTTTCAGGATCTCTGCATTGTAGTGTGCTGCGGCAAATTTCAGGGAATCATCTGATCTTGTGTCAAAGCTGGAGTGTTCCCTGTTGTGTTGCCAACCTCCTCTCCTCAACTGACATTTGAACATTTTCCAGTACTCTGGATAAAGTACTGTCATGAGTTCATCCACACTGGACACAGACCGCAACTGCTCCTCCAGGTCTTTGCTTGCATGAGCCTGTCAAAGTAACGTGCAAGATTAATTACTTTATTACACTAGGTTTGCTGGAAATTAGCCTGAAAAGCAACCCATACAGTGTAAAATAAACTTGTGCTCAAAGGGGTCCTCATTATAAAAACTGCTTCTGTCAGTCAATGCCAACAGTAATATATTGACAAATACTGAAATGTGTTGCTTCTGCCACTAATTCCTTATCATACTTCTAGTTCAAAACATCTGCATGAGAAGAGGGAGCTACAGAATATACAAAGCCTATACAAATACAGCTTGCGGGTTAAAAAATAAATAAAATGCATTTTTATCCTAGAAAGACAGGTTTTCATGATAAAACTTGGAATGCTTAAACCAGAAAATATTTATATTCATGTTATTTAATGTCACATTCTCATACAGCAACACCAAGTTTTTGCCCATTTTTCCTTATTCCAGGAAATCAAATCACCCAGAAATGCAAAACCAGTTAAATCAGGAAAAAAAAGCCAGCAGTAATTCATGTTATTTTGCACCTTTTTTTGGAAAACTTTAATAAGAAAATTCTATTACAAAGCACTAATCCTTAAATCAGCAGGAATCAAGGACTTTAGTACCTTTAAGAATCTATACCACACACTCCCTTGTTGCTAAGAGTTTCAGCTGAAACTCATCAGGCCTCTAAGTACTACCCTCCTCAACTTGCTGTTTCACGAGTAGCCCCAAATCCTGTAATCTTTCTTATTCATGGACCTTTACATAAACTTATTGCAATTGCAGTTTTCTAAATGACTGAGATTTACATTCCAAGTTACCACTTATCTGGAAGATTCCTCTGTCCTTTTAGATGAAACAATATATTGCATGAAAGGACTGCTGTTATTCCCTGCTCACCTTTCTCAGCCACGAATTGCTGACTTCCCAAAGGGAAGGGCAGTAAGGAGAAAGTAAGAACCTTTAGCTACCTTCTCAGCCTATGTGGCCCTTAGATGGCAGTATGAGACACAAAATATAGACGTACACTTTGTACAAAGTGTATCAACCAGCTCCAGGCTCTGTACAGTTTACTACAAAACGGTTGTCATAGTCAGAGAAACACCAGGCTGTAACAGTCTAACATGTCTAAATGCAGAAACATGAAAATATAGAAACTGAAATTTAAGATTCTTTCTCTGACTCCACTACTACCAAAAAAGAAATTCTTTCAATTTATTGATGTTGAGATTTATGTGAGTAAAATTACTAGTTCTGAACTAGTTCACCTGAATCAAAATTGCTTCTTGTCTCACAAACAAGTGTACAAAGTGGCACGTGCATCTACTCCCTCATCTGATGTCAAATACAGCAGAAATGCCTCAGGGTAAGAAACATTCACAGAACTCACTTCTATACAGTTATATACAGAACTGTGAAGGTGTTCAGGCACTGAAACAGGTTGCCCAGAAAAGTTGTGGATGCCCCATCCCTGTAAGGGTTCAAAGCCAGGCTGAATGGAGCTCTGAGCAGTCTAGTTCAGTGGAAAGATGTACCTGCTCATGGAAGGGAGGATGGAACTAGATGATCTTTAAGGTTCCTTTCAAGCCAGGCCATTCTATGATTCTAATACCAATTTCCAGGTCATTTTATATGACAGTGTTATGAAGTTAGAAAAAACGTTTCCACTAAAGCCTCACTAACCACAGCATCATCACAAACTACTTTGGCCTGGAAGGTTTCAACAACCAACCTGTTACCTCAGAAGAGTGCTCATGAAGTTCTTGCCTTCATAGTAATGATCATCCCTGCCTCAAGCAGTGTCTGGGGACTCTGTCTCCAAATTTGAAGGCAACACAGAGCATCTTGCTCCCCATCCTCCCTCTCTTCCTTGCAGGATGCCATGCAGGTTCTCAACTAGTGTGTCACAGACAAAAATCCAAGCTTAACAAACTACTAATTCGCCTACTGTCTGCTTGCTTTCATCTCTCCTGAGAAGTGATGTCTTCCTGTACATCTATGTATGTTTTAACTGCAGCAAATTGCTTTCATATGTGACAAAGTGTTTAAAGGAATATTTCTTTAAGGAGCTTGTGGAGTGACTTAATTTTCTAGAACCACCAAACATTTTTGATGACATGAATATCAAATGAAGTTCTGGACAATTAGAAGAGTGTGTCCTGCATATAGTATAAGCATCAGATCATTAAGGATTGTTAGAACGAGTTTCTAAATTTCTAAGAGAGGACTGAATCTGCTTCTGTAAATATAGTAGTTGCTTGGCAACATTTTTGATTTTGTGCAAATTTTGGATAATTTTAAGAAGATATACTGTCTTGGTCCATATCTTTAATTCTTTGCCTTTCTTAAGTATGCATTGGCTTGTAGCGTAGGACACTGGATTTCCACTGTAAAACAATTTTGAGACTTCAATATCTATTTAGAATAGATAACTAGACAGAAAGAAAACATCCACAAAAATGTACTACAGGTCAGAGGAACTCTAATTTTTCATTTATCTTATGCAGCTCTACATTAGTGCAGTTCAGGAAGAAATATGGTCTGTAGCTGCAACTACTGTTACCAAGGAACTTATTTTCAAATGTTAAGTTCAGAGGAGGAAAAAAAAAAAAGAAAAAGGTAATAGAAAATTAACAGAAGTTGCGATAAGAGAAATTCTACAACTTTTAGAACCAAAGAGAGCTTTCAGATAAATGTACACAGTCTGCTGATTGTCTTATAATCACTTACAGTGCGCTCCTGATAAAACCCCGGACCAAATGCTTAATGCTTTTCTATGTTCTACATTGAAAAGGAAGGACCAAACAGTGCCAACAGTGACTGTAGAGGAAGGAGTTTTCTCTATTCTATGTTTTCTATTTTCTTTGCTTTTTCAAGTCAGTTAAGGGACTGGGTTTTGTGCCTTCTTTTTCTCTCTCTCTCTTTTTTTTTTTTTTTTTTAACCACTACCGCTCTCCTCCTAAGTGTTTATCTCTGTCCTTTGGTTGGCCATCTAACTGGGTTTTTGTCACTTTTAGCTATTATCAATGTTGCCTTGCATGAGCACCTAACAATACTAGAAGGTATATTCTGAAGAAAGACACTGACTAAACCTCTGACTAGCCAAACTCTACTAGAAATAGATGTTATTGAGCAAAATAACAACTTAAAAATACAAGAATCAATGGAGAATACAATAAAGACATGTTTACTCCATTTCACTTCTTTCAATTTCACAAGGAACAGGGGAAGTAACAAATACACCCATAAATAAAGCAGTAGAGCTTGATGACAAGCACTCTCTTGCTATTATTTATTTAACTTCAGAGCATTTTGTTCTGTCAAAGTATGTTTTTCAAAGTGAGGCTTTCCATTACATGGTATGTCCAGTTTTTAATAAAATTATAGCTTGCAAGGAAAGGGGCAGGATATCAAACAGGCTCTATATCCATTAACAAAGTCAAACCTATAATAGATTTTCCACGCATTACATTATTTATGTTTCACATGTCCCCAGTGTCTGCCTCTATTATTAATAACAAAGGTCAGAACGCTTAATGTTTGGCAGCGTGCTCGACACATAATTGATGGTGCAATGTGCTGTAATGGTACTTTATGTATCTGCTTTGACTACAGTTGTCAGCTCATTTCATTTTCAAGGATTTTGTTGACAATTCTTAATAGGAAAATGCTGTCTATAAACCCCTCCACTTTAATATGCTTATATTCTGTATTTATTGACTGGCTGAAATGTATTTAAATCAAGTACTTAAATCCAAATGTTGAAATGGTATGCAGGCAAATGGAAATATTGCAAGAGAAAAGTATGGATAAACACTTCACTTGCATAATAAATAATTGCAATTTTCATGTATTTCTTTGGAAGCTGATGCCAGTAAAACAAACAAACAAACAAACAAAAAACCAACCAACCAAACAAAACAAAAACAACAAAAGAAAAACCAACCAAAACAAACAAAAAAAACCAAACAAAAAACCCCAAACAACCAATCAACCAAAAAAAAACAACACAAACCTCTCCTCGAGCATCAAAAACACACAACATAAAGAAAGCATTCTAATTAAATATTGTAGTCATAGTTAAGAACTAAATTCAACCTTTATGCCCACTTGTACAATCATGCTAGAAAAGCCCTGTTTTGATCTCCCATGCACACATTTGTCACCAGTTAAATTGGATGACTGTCTGTAGCTGCAACATTTAAGTTACTATTCATTACAGTAACAAAACAGTGCCTCACAGAAGCCAAACAGTAACAGTGAGCATATTTTTTTTTATCACTTCAAATGAATGGTAAGACCACTGCAGTCAATATGAAATAAATCAAAACATGATGAGAACAGCAGAGAGATTAGAATCAGCCTCTGCTTCAAAGAGATTGCTTTGTAAAGCTTTGCCTTTCAGAAAAAAGCATAAAAAGTGAGAATGAAAGTATAAAATAAACAAACCAGTTTGAACTACATTACACTTTTACTGACTTCTGTTTACTCTGGCCTTTAAAATACTAAGAATAACATCAGGCAAAGAAAACAAATAAAGGTGGGCAAGAGAACGTATGAAGTAAATAGGCAAGGAAAAATAAATGAGTTTTAGGAGAAATTTGAAAGAATTTGTTAAAAAGGAAGAAAAATATACTGACCATAAGGATAAGCTTAAGATTACAAAATTTTCACTTGTCTATTATATATCACTTTTTTTTTTTCCTCTTGTCTGGGCCATTTTTTGAGAGGAAGATGCATAAACTGATAGAAAATCATTCTAGGTTTATTTTATATTGTTCCCCCTGTTTATAAGTGCAAGTATTTAAACTGAGGTAGGTAGTATAAAATTCCCATATTAAGGGAAATCAAATTTTATTCAAGTCAGCATTTACTGGACAATATTATCAGAAAATGCTAGAAAATTTATTTAAATTTATAGATTTACACAAAGGTACTTCTGTTAAGTCCTTTAGTCAAACATTTAGTTGCTGCTAAGGTTCTGAAACATGCTGGTACTTATTCCTCAAGTACTCGCATTCCTCAGTGGTTCTCAACTCTCACTAAAAAAATGCCAGCACTTTCACACATTCAATGGTAATTATTTAGGAAAATACCCTTTTTTATCTGAATTTCAATTCCCTGGGAAGCAGACAGAGACAAAAAACACAAATCAATTCTAGCTCCTTTCTAGAGCAACTCTGTGCTCTGCTGCCTAATTTCTTTTGAAACTAATTTTAGTTAGCCAGTTCTCACAAGTTTTTACAAACTTGGCCAATTAAGACCATTCCTGACTATGACTGAAAGCAAGTGTGATAAAACGGGTTCATGGTACCTTAGCTAGACCCTTTTTTGAAGCAATTTCACAACTAGATTATAGTAACAGGAAAGGTTCTTTTCTCATGCACTTCAGCCTGATCTTTGAAACCTGCATTGTTCCAGAGCAGTAGTCTTTAACTTGTGTTCCTAAATCCCTGCAGGCTACTTCTAAGAATATAGCAAGTTGTAACTGCAAAATAAAATACAGATCATCAAACCCATTATCAACAGACTTAATTCACTATTTAGGAGCTTTCACTACATGAGCCCACAAAGTAAAGGTCAAAGCCTGCACAGCAGTCATGGAAATTTAAGGGATAACCATTTGCTGTCTAAGTGCAGCTGCATCTGGATTGTCTAATTGATTCAGGAGTTCAAACTGAAGCTTCCAGCTAGCACTTCAGATATTTGGAATCAATAAGGATTTGGATTATTGCTGCTGAAAGGCTTACATCTGATTAAATCTTGGAGACACCAGGCAGCGCAATCTGTACCAGATGAGATTTGTGCATTATTTTCTTGGTCATCAGCAGCTCCAGCAATCAGTGGTGACAAATACATGACCAGAAGAAAGGGGAAACCATTTGTAAAATGAAAATAAAGGACAACACTGTGACAACAGCTGCATTATCAAGGTGTATTAACCAACACAGCACTCTGCTATGAGAAAGGAGGCAGCATGAGAACATCAATGTCCTCTACAATGGAACCACTGCAACCAGCAATGTTTTGGCACCGACTGCATGCGCTCCGATTATGAGACATCTGGGTTGATGCCACATGGCAGTTCTGTAGAATTCGACACATAAGAAAAATATGTTTGCGTTGAATAGTTTCGAGCAACTTTTAACTAACACTGAGGAAAGAGAACCACACAATGTTAACACGGGAAATTTGCACCACTACTAAAAATTCTTGTTATAAGATCTAATGCTCTCAGAAAAGGCTAAAACACCAGTGAAGCATTCTTTTTTTTTTTTTAATGGTCTGATGACTGCTGTTTTGTTTTGATTTTTTTTTTTTCAAAATACTCTACAGCCTTGTGTTTTCTTTTTTAACAATTAGATGTATTCTATCAAAATTAGTAAACAAGAATAACACTATCTTGTCGGTATAAGAAGATTGATTATTCTCAGTTTTCAGACTTTGCTGAGCTTTCATTGGCATTACCATTACTTTTATTAACAACTGCCATTAGCTCTGTTTAAAAAAAAAAAAAAAAGGCAAAGAAATATAGATACTTTTTTGGAAGAAAGCTATTAACATGGTAGCACACCAATGACCTGTCATCACTTCAGCAAGCACACCACAGATAATGAAAATTAAAAATTTCTCAGCATCAAGTAGAGATTTACTAAGTGGAGAGGTAAGGGCAAATCCCTTCATTTTAATTTGAATCCCAGCCCATTCTGAGCTACTGTTTGAGCACAGTACCCTGCTTTATGAATACATCCTAGGCTCTAACTAGTCAGTGAGAAGCAGGAGTTACGGCCATGTATCAAGTGAGGGCTTCAAGAAGGCAGTAGGTAGAGTTTCTATATTCTGTTTTCTATTCTACAGGTCAATTGTACGTACAAAAACATTCCACTAAGAGCAGAAATAACAAAAATTGCACATTCTTAACAACATTTCTGAGTTATGCTGAACACATAGGCTAGAGCACATGGTGTGTTTTCACTATGATGAGAGTACTTAGTTTTTAATTCAACATTCTGGTTGATTCTTGATTATTTTTTTTTTTTTAAATGTGGGCATTTATAGGACAGAAGGACTACATGAACACATCATATCAGTGTTGTATAATTTCCCCTGCTAAGTAACTTTCCATTTCACTGGGTTTTTAAAATCACTATTTGAAACCCTGAGCAAATATAATTAATTCACAGCCTTAAATATTTAGCAACAGGTCACAGAATTTTCTTGAATTAATTATACTTTAAAAATAGTTCTTAAAATAAATAATTTCAGAACATGAAACTAGATCAATTGAATTTCAAAGAAAAAGTTGACCTTTATTCTAAAACAGATGTCTTAATCTAAAAGGACATGATTTCCATTTTGTTAAACAAGTCTTACACAGTTTACAGATCTGTACTGAAATATTAATTGCAAGACCACCTACCTTGTCACATTGACTATTTCAACAAATATTCCAGCCATAAACACAACACACTACATAAAACTCAACAAAAATCTGAAGAATAATGAGGAAGTTACAACACAGTAATTCCAGTTGTAAAACCTTAAGTTTTAAATTATGACAATCAAAGAGGAAACACAAAAAAATTATTAGAAACTTGTGCATTCTATTAAATTTTAGAGGTTCTAAGTGCATGCCATTAAAATTACATTATCATCTAATTATGATATTTAGCATCATGTTTTCAGTTCATTTTACACAACCCAATTTGATAACTCAAAGTAACACATCAGACTAACATATCACACAGCTTTTGGTAACCAAAATATTAAATAGTGAAATTACATGAATAAACAAAACACTAGAAGAAAATTTTATTTTTTCTGTTGTCAAATTATTACTCAAATATTTTATGTAAAGGTTCTTTGCTAATCTAGGCAAAAGACCGAGATCATCTGACTTTCATTATCTTGAGGCTGGTATACAATGCAGAGGACCTGCTACTCATAACTGACTTGTACCTACTCTGATAATCTGTGTCTGAAATTTGTTCCATTCTAAATTCTATGTGGAATTTCCCTTGGATCACAATTTGACACCTGTTACAGAAAAATTATACAGAGACAAAATCATTTGTTTAAACATTGGGCCTGTAATACTTTTTTTTTTTTTGCTTTCCCTGATTGGCTAACTTCATTGTAAACCACAGCATAAAAGATCAGTAATTCTGTGGAGCTGTCACATCCCTTCTTGAACTATGGGAAGGAGAAAATAAAAACCAACAAGAGTCTTTGATCACAAAAAGAGAAGTAATGCTTGTGTATCCCTGAAGGAGAAAGCTTATTGTAACATATAAAACCTGACAGGTATTAAGAGATTTACCAGCAAGGCATGAGAGATAGGGAAAGGCAAATGAATCCTTGAGAATGGCAAATCCAAGAACTAAATTGAGACTTGGTGAAAATTCCCTTTCATGCAACCAAATCAGGAGAAATACATGTTGCCCATTATTTTTGGCTTAAATTATTCTGAATAGCATATTGTACAGCTATGTAACTTAAAAAGGGTCAGGGAACATCAGCAGTATTAAACTAGATCCTAATTTACACTGACAGGACACAGAGTAATCCAATGCTGAACACAGTATGCTATCAGAACACTTTTTGAACAAGGCTTGACTGCAGAATGAAGTTTTTGCAAGAAGTATGCCTTGAGGTATCAACTTACACTGAAATGCAAGATTACATATAACCTCTGATGGAAGATACAATATTGCATCTAGAAATCCATTACTTGAAACTTGTCCTATACCATCTTGCTGAGCTGCCTGTGTTTTTATCCCAGCCCAGAAACTAATGAAAAATAAAACAGATTTATAGGGATTATATATAGTAAAAGAAGGCATACAGAGAACAGAAGAAAGGGGAAAAGAGATTCTAGTTATTCACATTCTGTAGAAAGATGTAAGAGTGTTTAAAATTAAGGTAAGCATAGGCATAAACCTGACTGTTACATTATTTACTCATGTTAAGCTTTGTTATATTATTTACTCATGTTAAGTCTTGAAAAGAAGAACTTTAAGTAAACAAACACAGGTATCAGGTTTGTAACATAAAAATAGAAATGGGAGAAGAGAGATAAGGGAGTGAAAGTGGGTTAGAGCCATGACAGTGCAAACTAACACCCAGGCTCCAGCTCAGAGATTTTATTCATCTGAAGTAAAGATACACATCTTCAGATTGTACTAATGCTAATACAAAAAAGTAGGAAAAAAAATAAATCAAGAGGCTCTAGACTTGTTGAATAAAATAGATCCTTATTGTATACATCAATTTCTCCAGAATCAGAGGTTCCAGAGTTTTTGTGAGATTTTGTTGTGGTTATAGTAGCCAGGATCAGTTTGTCACTGGGTGGGTGTGTATTCTAAAACCCTCTGTGTCATTTTTCTCATGAACTGCTCACAATGGGCCATTTGCGTCAACTGCCCAGGGCACACCCAACCCCTCAGGCTCCAAGCTGGGTGTTTAGGAACCTCTGTGGGATAAGGAAGTTTTTCTGTCTTCATACCTATGACTCAGGTGTGATAACTCCCCTCTGGGGAGCCACTAGTGCCTTCACACCCACCTGAGGGGTCAAGTCTGCTAATGGGCCATCAGGGATGCCAAAAATATGCCATTGTTCACCTCACAGAGTAAATCACCCATTGTGAAAGTCTCCACCCTGGGGGAGGGACAGGGCATTCCCATCAGAGCNCTTGCAATCCCATTCTGAGTTGGATTCATTTGTCCTGCTGGTTTAACTCTAAACCAGAACAGATTTTAGCAGAAGTGTCGAAGCAGGAGAACTTGATGCAGAAAAAAATTTCAAGTTCTCTAGCACTACCAGCAACCCTTCAGAAAGTGCTTTTTCAAGCATATCAAACCACTTCCCAAAGTCAATCTGGAGAGACTATTTATAATAGTTTGCATATAAAAGCATGATGGAATTATGTGCACACAAAATTAATGCAGTAGAAGGATTCAACTGACTTTTTTCCCCGTAGCGTACTGCATGTACCACGAAGCACACATGTATCGTTAGAGGACTAAAGTCCTGAACATTGGAATTTTGGACACACACTTATTAATACGAAGAGCCCATTGTAGTCACTGAGGTCACCATTTACAGGACCAGACCATGAAACAACTTTTTTTTGTCCTTGCACGTTTCTAACATTTCTTTTACTGTGAAATGCAATTTCCTCAATGCTTAACAGCAGCTCTTTTCAAACCAAGTAGATTCAGACAGAAAGAACACATGTCCCATTAGAGTAACTGGCAGTGAGAATGACATTTATGGTATGCTGAATTAAATTTTGTTTCAAAGGAAAGCGTTTTGTTTATTTTCAATTTTATCTGAACTAGAATCACAAAAGAAGGAAAAAATTTAAATGGATTAACTTTAAGAACATTTTGTTTCATACTGAAATAGTTTTAAAGTAGTTTGGATAGCAGTTATTAATGTAGCTTTATAACCACATGTGGCAGATAATGCTATATATTTTTATTAATTTACATGGACGTTATTTCTGACACCCTGCAAAATAATCTCCCATACTCTCTTACATTTCTGAAAAGTCAAATAGCTGCCATCCTCAACTACTGGAGACAAAACTTGAGCAGTACCTGTTAAATTCCTGTTTTCCCTGAGAAAGAAAGGAATAAAGTATGCAGAATTTTGCTGTTCCAAAAGATTCAGATTATAAAAGTGTTGCCTTAATATGTGTCTCTGCAATTATTCGCATTTGTCATTTGGATCCATTAGAACTTAAACTATGGCATAATTGTATTTCTTTTTGGAGATGTCATTAAAATTGACTGTGCCTTTAAACAAATGTGCCCAGATGCTACGGGTACAGCTAATCACAGGCACAAAGGCCCAGTCAAGGTCAGGCTGCAAGTTGGTCTCTAATTGCCCAGTTATACATTCCTTGTTACCCAAATCTTCTACCGACTTCAATGGGATTTTTGTTTAGTGAGGATTACAGGATTTCGCCTCCAAGCTTAAGTACCACATCTATACATCACTGTGTGTAGTATGTTTCAGTCCCTACGGTTGCACTATCTGTAGTTTTACTGGGCCCAAATATCATGTTGAGCTTTTTAAGACTTTCACCCTCCCAAAGCCTTAAAACTCAGTTTCCTTTAGCTATATTTTATTTTGTTCTTCTTTGGTCAACATCATCAGACTTTGAAACATAGTTACCTGACAACCCATGTTTGTCTCACTGCTACTATATCTTTTATTTCAAGCGTGCTAATTTGCTTTCAAAACCTATTGACCTAACTACTGTAATATCCATTCTGCTAAAACACAAAGACAGTAATTTTCCTACACCAAAGTCTTTCTCTTAAATTCTTAGTTACATTTCACATCCTTATTAAAACAATCTAGTGATTTTTACATGATCTTACTAATGCCCATAATAGCTTTTTTTCAACTTCTCTAAATATTTTTGTCTTCTAGAGCATATTTTTATGATTAACTCTCTATTCCATTTTTTTTAACATGTTTACACCAGGTCGCCTGCAGTCCTCCTTAGTTTACCACATAACATATGTTCATGGAATATCTTTGCATCATTATACAAACACTACAATCTAGACAAAATACACACCATCATTTTTTTATCAGACCAGCTGTACAACTCAAAGACAAGGGTGTTTCTATGTTGTCAGTTCAGGCCTGCTGGTCTCTTCCTCATCCAAACTGAACTCATGAGGAAATCCAGACACAGATGACAAGACAGTACACTCAAGAGCCTGCTTCTAACAGCACAAACACAAAACACCATGAATCTGAGTTTGTCTCCAGCATAGCCCAGCTGCTCCAGCACCAGTGAAGTCCTTTGTCACCGTCTTGAGCATGCAATGTGCACCTGCAGCAAATTGCACTCTGCAAACACCTTCCAGGGGGCTGAAACACATCCTTTAACAATTTAAAACCCAAAATATACTCAAAAAACCCAACAAAACCAAATTCCTCTGAACTGATGGACCCTCCAAAGTGACAAAACCAGTAACTATGCCTCAGAGATCAAGGCCACTGGGCTTTAGCTTATGCTGGTCTTTGGGCAACATCAAATGTTTTTGTTTTCCCCAGTTCTAAATACTCATTTCTTACTTGTGAGCAACACATTAACTGTGAGCCACAGGCTGAGAATCTGTGAGTTCACTGACTGATTTTTATCTTATAAGATGCCAATATTCTAATGTGTTTTTATTAGCAAAGCCTCTTTTCTGTACAACTGTGAATTTTAAAAGAGTAGGAAAAAATACCGTATTTCCTTATCTATGTTTTTGTAGTGAAATATAACTATAGTTGTTTTCTAGGCTCTGGTGTACATGCATTTCAATACAATTTTATTCTCCTTTAAAAAAAAAGTTCTTGAGCAGTATTGCTTACATGAGGATCACAAGCATTAACTAGAGAGACACACTGGGTAAAGTATATTCATTCGGTCAAAAAGTCTCTAGCAACGGATTCCCACTTTCAAGGTTACATTGTGTTCCAATGCAGCGTGAAACAGTCACTGCCAAAAGACATACACACTGATATTTTTCATGCGTAGAAAGCACATGCTAGTAAGGAGATTTTATCAACTACTTGTTTAAATGCAAAGGAGCACTTAACTCCTACTGATAAAAAAAGGATGCAGGTGGGAGAGGCTGGCCACCACCTCGGTTTGGTCCAGTGGGCAGAGCTTAGGAAGTTTCTCCTCATTGGTTGGTTTAACCAGTATTGTTATTAGCACTCCTCTTGGTAAAGGGTTATTTTATCCATTTACATGCAGGTGTATTTTGTCTCCCTGCGTTGGAGAAACCAGGGGTATTGAATCTGAGGCAGAACTCTTGTGTCCAAGGTCTCTGTCTCTTCAAATTGTTTCAAACCAAGACAATATATCCTTTTCATTCTCAACCTTTTTCAGATTTTTAACAAATATTTGTCAGTTAAGAACTTATCCCTGTTCTCTGCAACTGTATGTGTTGGCTTCCTGAGCTCAATTCCAACATTCCCTCAGAGCATTCCTGACATGATTTGCCTAAAACTCTTCACCATCATCCTTAAGACCAAATGATATGTGCATTAAAGTCTTTCAGCTCCAACTGTCTATATAACAACGATATTTGTGCCTACCAATCCTTCCCACAGACAGGCTCCAGTGTCGCCAAATTCAGCACCTTTCTTAAGGCTAAACACACCTGAAGGCAGTTTTGGAGAGTACATGGCCATTCCTTATATGAACAGAAACATTTCATGATGCTCTCCACCCACAAAATTAGTATCCATGTAGTAACTGCAGGAAACACATGGGAAAGGGAGCAATACTGCAAGCCTTCAGTTTCTACAGCTTTGCCCAGTGTCAGTAAAGGAGCCCACACACATTCAGTTCTTTGAGATGGCCATGTCATGCAAATATCACTAGCAGGCAGAATTATACCTATTTAGTAATACCTCCAAATTTAAAGCAATAAAATTTCTGGAGAAAACAAAGTGTCCTATAACTGATCACATCAATATTCCAGACAAAAGGCTTTATATCTGATAATAAAAGGTAGAAGTTACACCTGTTATCATATCCTGAATCAGAAGTTATAGTATATCAAAAAGATGTTGATTTGCCATGATATTTAAAGTGATTGCCTTAGGACTCACACTTAATCTGGTTTCCAGAAAGCACGAACTATTCTAGATAGAAAGAGATGTCAGAAAAAGTATACCCAGACAGAATATAAGGGACATTATCCAAAATTTCTTTGAAAAAAATCATTATTTAGAATAGACAATGCAGTATAGTCAAATCCAGCAATTTTATAATGTCACAAATGAATATGTAGTTATGTGTGTGCTCTTTCATGATTTCAGATTTACCACAGATATATCAGTGAGTCCCATTTTCATGATTTCAGACATATCTGTGGATCACATAGAAACATTTTTAATAATTAAAGGACAGACAATGTACAGGAAGAGTCAAAGAACTTGGAAACATAGTTTTCATTAAAAAGTCTCTTAAATGCAACTAAAACAGATAAATGTGACCTAAACCCTGAAATTTGAGTGGCTATTACTCTTTTTATTCCTGTACATGACTGTCTTACAGAAAGACATATTTTGCAAATATAATGATGTATTTAGCTGCTCTGAAAAAAAAAAAAATCCAAAAAAGAAAAAAAAATTAATGGCACAAAGACAAGGATGTAGAAGCCAAACTTTTAAAATATTGCCAACATTTGCAGCTTATGCTGAAAGTCCAGATTCTGGGACTAATGCAGTTATTAAAAAAATCATGTCTTCCAAATAGACTGTACATTTCCTGATAGTGGGTAATTTTAAAAAAGAAACCTTAATGAAACAGGACCTTACAGAAAAATATGAAATGAATCAAACTTTTGCATCTTCTATTTTTAACCCAACTACCAAATTCTAATTACTTCAATACCACAGCATTTCTCTAAGCATCCAGAATTCAATATTCCTAATGAAAGTCTAGATAACAGATGCCCCTTAACAAACAAATAGTTGAATTGAAAACTGCAATTTCTATAAAGGGATTTTTTTTTTAATTTCCATTTATTCTTTTAAAGAACAAGAGTTAGTAAGGTTTATTACAGGAATACACTCTTTCTTCTGACATACATATGTTGATAAAAAATGAACGTATACACTGTAACACAAGTTATTACTTACATTGTTGTCTACATTGGTAGGACAGGTGTTAAGGACACACAGAGAATGTTAATACCTAGAAAATGTTATTCCACAAAGGAGATATTTTAAAGACAGATGAATTTTGTCACTGAAACAGTTTACACAAACAGATTATAACTTCTCAAAAAATGGAAAAATAACATTGATTTATATTTCATTTCTAAAGAAATGACACAATCTGGAGAAGCCTCCCATTCTGACTCCTGCATTGTTTTTGAGTATGTATGACAAGACTCCTTCCAATAAATCTTCCCTCCTACTCCTCCCTATCCTTCCCCTGGATCCTCAATTTTAAAATCTATTTATTTGGAATTTCTTCTTATTCCCTTCAATATTGACTCAAGAGCAGAGTTTCACCTTCTGATCTCATCCCCTTGGATATCATCAAAGAAACCAGAACTCCTACACAGAAAGGATTAATGGTAGTACAATAGTAGCCTCCTTATCAAGTCTAAATACAAAAAAAATGGAAATAGAAGAACAATAAATTTTACAGGAGCATTCAAGGTTTTGACATTCTTGACATCTGCACATTTCCTACTGGAATGTAGGGAATTGATGATTTCTAAAAATGGGAATTCATGTGTTTCTACATGCTTTCCCACTCCATTCCTAAATAAGAGTTTGCATAAACCAGTAACTTTAACAAAACACTTAAGTTGCAAAAGCATGGTGTACCCATATGCTATAAACATACATCTTATTCCATTACACTATTTTTGAGTTTGGCATAAAGGTCTGAATGGAAGCATATTTGGGGGTTGTTTTTTTGCCTTGTTTTTCTTGTTTTATTTGCTTGCTAATGCTGACTGGTACTGGGTACTTCCTCTTAGAACAACAGAATTACTCAGATTGGAAAGGTGGCCATCTAGTTCAATGTCCCAATCAAACTTCCAAAGACAAAAAAAATCTGCAACCTCTATGGGAATCTTGTTTGTATTTTTAACTGTCCCCCATAGAAAACATTTTATTCCCTTTGGAAGCCTCTCCTGTTTCATCATATGATCCTTGTCTCCTGCTCTAAGCCTGTGTAGCTCAGTGAAGAGTCTGCTTCCATATTCTTAGTAACTCCTAAGTGGAAGATCACTATTTGGTCCAGTCCTCTCAGACTCTTCTCATAGGGCATACGTTTCCACCTATCTTGGTGGCCCACTCCTAGATTCAATAAAGTTTATTCTGAAAAAACTGGCATTTTTTGTTTCCCCTGAAAACCAAACACAGTATGTCACATGTGGTTTAACACTCATCAAGTACAGGAGGATAACCACTTTGCTCAATCTACTGGCCATGCTCCTCTGGATAAAGCCTAGGATGCTGTTGGCCTGCATTGCTGGTAGGGCACAATATTGGCTCGTGTTCAGCAGGACCCTCAAGCCCTTTTCTGCAGAACTGCTCCCTAACCAGTGAGCCGCAGCTTCTATCACTGCAAAGGAGCTCTTGCATCCCAGGTCAAAGACGTTGCATTTGTCTTTATTTAATTTCATCAGATTCCCGACAGTCCATTTTTCCAGGGCACCTGGATCCCTCTGAATGGCAACTCTGCATGGAAGTCTATCAGCTTCACTGTCTCCACACCTTCTGTTTGCTCCTATCCAAAACCCATATGAGGGTGCACTCTGTCTCACCACCCTGTACCCTCTTCTCCTGTTACTCACGAAGATACCAAAAAAGTTGGTTAGAGCACAATTCTAATAACATCAAGGCTGTAGGTTTAATCCCTGTATGAGCCACTCAAGAATTAGATTCAGTAATAGTTGTGGGTCCCTTCCAATTCAGAATAATCTGTGAATCTGTGGCTGTACTAAAACACCACAGGGTTCTCACCCACAGACTAATTTCATCAGAGATGGTAATCAGATTAGTTAAGCATGATTTACCCTTGGCATAAACAGGCTGACTCCACAAGGATCCCATTTACCAGTTCTCTGAATAAACTCAAGTTGGCTCTGTTGAAAGACATGATAATCCTCTGCTACTAGACTCCCTCACATGAGTTTCAGTAATTCATGGTTGCTACAAACCAGGGCTGTCATTGACTATTGCCTCTTTGCCGAGCTTTTTATTTGTGAAGATTCTCTCACCCAGATGTATTGCACCCTCATCAGAGTCCACTGACAGCTTCCAGAAACATTCTGGGTTGCTTTAATGTGTTGCCCTTGAAGCAGGTATTAGGGAGACTAAAGTCTATCCCAAGGATAAGGGTCTCAGAGTTCCTTGAATACAAATTTTTCCTCTTCCTCATACTAACCAAGTGATCTGTCAAATATACTCACACTTATGTCACCCATACCAGACCCTCCTCTGATTCTAATCCACAAGAAACTCATCCACTCAAACTGCTTCTTCACATAAAGGGAAACCCTGATCCCTTTTTTCCCTGCATGTCTTCCCATCCATCCATCCGAGTTGTTCCAACAATGCCTTAGCAATGTGTCTGCATGCAGAGCTCTGTCTCCTACTGATTGATTCCTAGGTTGTGTGTATCTCTCTGCAGGCAATTCTTCCCTGACAGTCTATAAACCAGAAGACTTATGTTTTGCTTTGGAGTTGTTCTTCCTCAGATTTGACCATCTGCTGATAGTACTTTTCTGTCATCCAAATTATGATTCTTTTCTTCCAATAAATTTTTTCCTTCTCCTTAAAATCAGCTTCTATCCCTTTCAATTCCAGTTAAAAAAAAAAAAAGGCATTAATTAATTAAAAGGTGCACACAGACATTCTCACAAACTATCAGTTTGCCTGTCAGCCATCACACTTTCAAATGAGCATTGTTATTTTCGGAAAAACTGTACTCTGGTAAATTAAAATAGCGAAAAACCTTTAGAAGTCTATGCAATAACATATTAGAGCAGTATCATCTATGTAGGCAACAAAAGGAAAGGGATAGTAGCCAAACCAGGATAAAATCTCATTGAACACAGAGAATTTCAAGACTGGATGTGAATACTGAAAATAGTATCCTGAATTGAGCGAACAGCCACACAA
The DNA here is from genome assembly GCA_013399695.1 of Formicarius rufipectus. NCBI lineage: Eukaryota > Metazoa > Chordata > Aves > Passeriformes > Formicariidae > Formicarius > Formicarius rufipectus. The sequence continues at coordinate 49,958 of VXAU01001111.1, read as the reverse complement.
GTGCTGCTGTGCTGCACTGGTACTCCAACCACCACATCTAACAGTTACCCTAGGAAGAGCTACAGATCGCAGTACTGGGACTTCCTAACCTGATTTCATTTTGCACAGGACACACTCTCGGTCATGACACAGCCTCCCTATCTGGGAGGTGCTGTTGACTCTCTTGCCAGACAAGAGGCCTTGTCAGAAAACATTCCCTAAACCAGAAAAAAGAGCAGGGTCCCAGGTCCACTGGGGATATTGCACTGCAAGACATTGAAACACTAAGCAACAGTGAGGATCACCAGCCTCACATCTTGAACTACAATTCCACTTCCTTGGCCATGCCTGCAGAAGAGCTTTAGAGAAGGGTGAGAAGAGACTCTCATTACAGGTTACCACTTACAAGAAGTACATGCCATTTCTCTTCCAGCAAGTCAACTGACTGACAGTAACTTGATATTTGTTTAGTGAGTGGAGGTCACTTAAAAAACACAAGATGTTATTGACCCCTATAGTTAGTTCAGAGAATCTCTGAGAGGAGGAATAGACACACATCTCAACACACTGAAAAAAGAAGTGTTAATATTGGCTACTGAATTTAAAACTACATCAAGCAACTCTCACTGATGGGTTATTGCTATAATATTGTAAAAATTGCAGATCATTCATAGCTCCACATAAACAAAATATTCTCAATCCAAATGACCAATTGAGGAGCTTCTTTCATCCAGACGTAATGCTAAGCACAGTTTCTTTCCAATTAAACCAAGGCAATAATCCCCAAAGTGAAAACAAAGTGATCTACACATCCGTAGGTCTGAAGTAGAGGTTGGCCTTTATTTTAAATTTATTTTTTAAAAACGCTGTTATGAAACACAAACAAACACTGTCTATTCCTAAGTGAATATTCCTATATTTACACAGACTCTTAAGCAAGACTATTGTAAGTGTTAAGTATAACTTCCTATATATTGCTTGGTTAGAGAAACTTTTTTTAGAACTGCACAGAAAAAGGCATAGAAAAACAAAAGAAGCAGGACCAAAGAAATGTGATGTTCCTCACTACTTCACAAAACTTTTTTTTCCAAATTCACACAAAAAGAAGCTTGTGTAACATTATGAAAACTCTAGACTACAACTGGAATTATTTCTATAGATAAATTTTGCAGAATTTTAAACTCTGGAAAGAAAAGGCAGGCCAACCCCTTTGCTAGAAGCACTCATGAATCAAAAAAATACACTTGAAGGAGCAGTTCAGTCTTTCTGGCTGTTATAACCAGACCTGCGCTGATTTTAGTGGAGTTCAAGCTATTTACAGCAGCGGAGGATCTGGTCTTCCCATTAAATTCTGTCTTGACTTTGAGTAATTCTGTTGAGGTCACTAGAACAGGGTTACTCAGAACATAAATTTGCCCCAAGGGCTTTTGTTACCTAAGCTATATTTATATTACATTAATGTATAAACAGAAAATGCTTAACGAGTTCCCATAAAGCAATTCATGTAATTAGTTTGTAACTTGTGCGTAGGTCTCCCAAGGGTTACTGAGGGTCAAATTAGGGAAATATATTTCTGAAAAGCACAGGTCCTAAAATACTAAAGCTTCAGCTTACCTTTTCAAGTGGTAGCACCTCAGTATTTTGACTTCTAATAATCTTATTAAAAAGCAAAATTATTAAAATGATAGAAAAAAAATACATCTGAAATGATGGAATATCATATTTAAAAACAAATGGTAGTTTTGTGTGTTTCCACAAATAAAAATGCTTTAGTTAATTTCTGTTTAAACTTCAGACCATCATAAAGACACACCACAAAGTAAGTTTTTTCCTATATTATAAAATAGAAAAACAATTCAGGTGCAAGCAAAAATAAGTATTGCACTAACTGTAACCTATCCTCATTTAGAGTTTAAAATTCAGTAAAACTTCCACCATATAAAGCACATACAATTTAGCAGGATTGGGGCCTACACATTAAATATCAGTGGAACAGAGCAAGCTGTTCAAGGAAACTGACGCCGCTTGTCACACATGAACATAGTAGCTGTGTCTTCTTTTATAAGCAACAGCATGGTTTCATTTTAAAAAGGCAAAAATTATGTAACTTGAAGGTTGAGAAACACTATAAGACATACAATAACTTTGAGAATGTCAGCAAGAAGAATTTTTTTCCTATTAACTAAACCTGTCTGAGAATCCTAAAGAGTCACTAAAATAAAATTAAAATAAATTATCAAAGGTCACCATGCACCAGTTGTTCATTTGGATAACAAACACAGGCAGATACCAGCTGCTGATAACTCTTACTTATTGAATTTATTAACAACCTGCAGGAATGTGCTTGTTGCATTACATGACTATGCATATTGAACAATCATTTTATTTCAACTTTACTGTCCTCCATTTTACATAGTTCACAACCATTTACACATAACATTCTATTTTTAGATCCTGTTACATCACACATGACATTAATCAACACATCAATTAGTTACAGAAAACTGAAAAGAAATAGTAAGGAAATTCAATCTCCTTAAGGGCTAAAGAGCCTAAATAAATCATGAGTTTAAGTCAACTAGTTGTAGCATGCAGTTCACTAGATTTATCTGACAGTATCACAAACCTCAGGACTTTGCCATGCTAAACATGTAAATCAGTTATTTAACAGTTCATAGCAAAGCAGGAACTTTCAAAGTGGAGATCAAAAGGAATAAAATAGTCAAATCTGTTTATATCCAGTTAACAAAACAAAACCATGATGCTTCTATACACAGCTAGAGTACCAAGTGATGTGGGCAGCCACAAACACATCAGCTTTAATGGAGACAGAAATACATATTTCTGAAACATGAGGAGAAATGGAAAAATGCTTTTGATCTAGCTCACGAAGGATAACAAACCCTGCCAACATACAGACATTTGGGATGCTGCTTTCAGGTTGCATTATAGTATTATAAGGCAATGTTTCTAATGTCTTTGTGCAGATATAGTTCTAATTTGTAACTGCAAATAAAAAGACCTTTGAATTAAAAAATAATTCAAGCAAATCTGATAGTTCACATTGAAATAAAAGGAAATATTATTGTTTCTGATATATGAGGGAGGAACAGCTGGCATTTATTATGTCTATGTACTACATCAATCACCAGCAACACAAACTCCAATAAATCTACCTTATGTCCCTATGAATATAAAGCTGTTTTTCCTTTCCTAGACTAGACTGCTAGCTTACAGAAAGTGGTGCAGCTCTAAATCCAGCCTTCTATCTTCTAATCGGTTTAAATTATGTACTAGACAAAAATTTATCTAGTTTAGCTTTGACAGATGGGATGAGTTTTGGTTTTTGTTGTTATTGCTTTGTGAGGGTTTTGTTTGTTTCTTCCTTTTTTATTTTTGTTTGTTTGGCTGTGTTTTTTTTGTTTGGTTGGTTTTGTTCGGTTTTTGTTTTTTGTGGGTTTTTTGGGGGTTTTTTTTTGGGTTTTTTGTTTTTGTTTGTTTTGTTTGTTTGTTTTGTTTTGTTTTTTTTTAACCAAGTGATTTACTTCCACTCAGAGTGCTTGTACAGGATAAACAGCACCAGTAAAACAGAATATCAGCAAGTGCTGTTGGCTTTGGCCAAAACTGTAGTTGCAATAGATGCCAATTTGTACATCATTATCTCTACTACAGCATGTGCTGTTTATAAACAATCTACTGCAACTGGACAGTGACAAGAATAAAGAGAATAAAGGAAGCAGAAAGAACATTAACCACAGAAGGATGAGTAGGACAAAGCCTCTTGCGATCTGACCACCCAATGTACAGGACCTTAGTACTGAGAAACAAACGTGCATTAACTTTCCCATCTGACAAACAAAGAATGAAGCAGAACAGACTGTCCAGCAAGCTTCTGTTAAGTGCTTAGCACAATTTTTGGTACAGAGGACAGAGCAAACCACTAGACAGCAAGTATATCTAAATTCTACTCAAACTACATGGGAGAACTTAATCCAGAATGTGAAGGAGTAAATGGTTTTCCACTGAATATAACATTAACTTTCAAAGGAAAGTTGATTTTATTCCTAATGGAGAGGAGCAGCTTATTGATGGATTGAGGTGAGAAGACAGATTCATGTCTTTCCATCTTTCTATTCATTTTAGAAACAGGTCACTTGCAACCAGGCCACTGATGGCTAACACAGTGACAGAGGGCTGCAACTAAAAGAGTAAAAGCATTCTCCTGCGAGTTAATTTGGACACTTTAAAAATCCATTACTTTGTATAGTTTTCCCTAAGATATTTTCAATTCTGACAGAAGGAACAACAGAGATATTATTTGCTATCTTTGAGGACAAACAACCTGGAGGATTGGTGGTTTCAGAAGACTGGAAAAGAAAACCAGATTTCCTATCCAAGACTCAACTTCAATTGCACAACCTATCCCAGGCTCAACTTCAATTGCACAAACATTAGAGCAAACAATAAACAAACAAGCTATTTTCAAGTCCTTGGGAAGTGGAAAACAAAGAAGAATCCTTATTCCCTCCTTTCAAGTGATTGCAAACATCTGATACAGCCATGTATAACACACAAATCATGTCAAATTAGTATAATTATCTTTTCCTGTTATGAAAGGGAAATGGTTTTCTGATAAGAAAGCAGCAATAGGGATGAGACGAATTAGGATAAACCTTCTGCATGGTAATAAGCAGCATAGTAGCATTTTCACATGGAGAACCATACTTTCTCTCTGCATGCCTGCAACTCAGCCTCACTGTCAAACTTGAACCATCCCTGGATGTCTATGCAGCCATGAGTCAGATCCAGAGAGCCTCTGCTGCTACACAGATCATACATACTTTTAAACTCACTATTTCTGCAGCATAAATAGAGTTTGAAGACCTACTACAGGTGTACATCAAATATTTATATAAAAGTGTCCCCTCCCCCCATGACTGATTTTGTAAGGGCCTGTGGCCAAAGGGACCCACTAAAAGATACTGATCAGCAAACTTGACCCATTCTCCAATGTATTCAACTGGTTAAAGACTACAAGAAATACAAACAGTTGTCATGGAGCTGCACTTCCTCTTAAAATTATTCTTGAGAAGAATCGGTAATTTTTTCTGCCAGCTCAGATGCCTGACCCTTGATTTCTTGGAAAGCTTGTGACCTCAGTGTGAATTACAAGCCTCATCTTGTCCACTCTGTAATTTATTTTGACTTTAGTAAGGCTTTTTCCTTGATATTCTAAGATGCAGGAAATACAGTCTAGAGGAAGTAACTACAAAGAGGGAAGCAAAACTGCTGGAAAACCATACCCTATGTTGTTTATCAATGTTTCACTGTCAAAGTGAAGACACTTGCTGCTGTGCAGTTTAACATACTGATTCTGGATTTGGCTGGCTGAAGAGGGAGATTCTTAAAAATATATGCTTCTGACTGCTTTATGACACAGTTTGTGAGACTGTGAAAACTTTGGCTGACAGGATCAGAACTCAAAAGAAACATGGTCAATATGAGATATCATCACAGGGAAAAAAAAATATGAGAAAAGATGAGATTTTTAGGAGTCTTCTACTCCTCAGGATCTTTTAAGTTCTGCGTAAGCAGGAGTTCTAAGCAGGAATACTCAACTGGACAAACACAAATGAAGACGTTTCAACTTTGTAGCAGCTCTCCAGAAAAGCCATCTGGGAGTCACAAACTGAACATGACTTAAAAACTAAAAAAGGACCAGTGTTTATCTAAAAATGAAGAGCTTGAGGGGAGCAAGGGGCTAAGTACAAGGGAGCAGGAAATAAGCCATCTTCCATTATCCACATTATCTCAGACAAACAGTAACAGATTTATATTTACAGCACACACTATTTACATTGGATATTAAGAAAAAGGGTTCCGTTGAATAACCTTCTTTTCTAGAGATCTATAGAAGAAATTACATAAGCTAAGTTCCCTTTTTGTATCTTAATAATACCCCTTTGCTGTGCCATACAAAGACTTATCAAGGCTTTTTTGCTTTTAATCTATTCAGTGTCTTGCTTCTCTGCGAGTCGTGTCATAAAACAGGACTACAGATGAAGTCACAGAAAGCAATCAAGAAAAATTTAGCTAATGGAAATAGGTAAGCATATCTTATTAGAAATTGTCAGATATAGTCCAAGGTAAGGACATGTTGATTCAAAATTTCCTTTATTGCGAAGCCGCAGCTAGATCCAGTGACCAAGTAACTGCTTCAAATGTTGCCAGCTCTGCATGAATCTGATTCTAAGAAAAAGTATCCTCATGTGTAATTTTATATATCAGAAGGAAAACATAGTTGCCTATAAAATGCTCAAGAAATAATCCAATAGACTCATTATTCATTAAATGTGTTGGATAGAACCAGATAAAATATTTTCAGAAGGAAATTTTGTTAAGTACTTCTAAACTATTACTTTGTGTTGCAGTTACACAAAGGCCCAATAGATGTTTTTTGGACACGTCTTCCAAAATCAGGACTCTACCATATTACCACCCAGTACTCTAAGAGAACATGGGAGAGGAAAGGAAATAAAAGGGAAACAGATCTTTTTGTGACTAATGCAACAATTCAAAATGCTCTGAAATGTAGGAGGGGTTTTTTTTCCATTTTTTTTTTTTTTATAATTGTGCAAAAAATTATGATTACTTTCATATTACAAAATACTTCAACCATGTAAGGCCACATATATAAAAGAGAACATGAAAACAGGCAGAAGTCTCATTAGGCTTTAAGAAGATAATACACAAGGGAAGCCACAACAGTAAAACATCATCTTTACGTGAGTAGAACACACTCACATTTCTGTCTGGCTACTTTTCCCATTCATGAAATCAGATATAAGCCATCAAATCCTGCACTCAGTCTACATAAAAAAGGATCTATGGTTTAGCGACAAAATGATGCTCCATTCTAGCTGGCATCATGCAGACATTCACCAGAATGTGTAAGAAACACCCCTTTGTGCAAGAAGCACTCATGTAGTTGATTTACAGACCCACTAAAAAAGAAAAAAATTTAAGCTCTTCAGAAGGAGAAGAAAATGTAGTCTTGAAACAATGCATTCACATAGTATATGCACCCCAACTCCAGCTTTTCTAAGTCTCATACACATAACACTGGGGATCATTAAGCTGAAGCTTTTAATTTAGAATTAATAACTTACTAAATAACTTACTAAACAGTGAGAAAGAACTTATGGCATTATTTTTTAAATCCTTTTAATCAAATATTTTAATGAGCTACCCTTACACTGAAGCAATGAAAAATGTGGATTTCATTAGTTTATAGTACAACTTACTGCATATTTCATCAAAGTAATATAAAATAATTTTTTTCCCCCACAAAATAAGGTAGCTAAGGACATAGAAGAACATAGGACCTGCACCACCTCCTCTGAAAAAACAAAACTCCATAAAGCTGGCAAGTCATCCTAAAAAATGCAGAAGCCCACAAACCATTCTAATACAAGTAAAACCTCTAATTATAGAGACACCAATTTTCAAGAAAAGAGATTGTTACACTAATGCAGAATCTTTGGCCAATCCCCCCTGAAATCAATAATGAAATCTCCACCAATTTTTGGTGGACAATGGGCCAAACATATTCAAAGTGTGCCTGAATCTATACAACTAGATTTGAGACGTAGCAAGCATGAGTACTGCCTTCCTGAGTTACCATCCTCTAAAATTCTTCAGTCTGTTAATTATACAGAAAGTGATCTGAAGTGGAAGATATAAGAAGAGGAAGTAACATGAGGGGTATTAAGCAAACTCCTTCAGCCTTGCTGCCGTTGGCAACGATTCATACAGCCAAATGCACAGTTAGTCATCTCCTCAAGGGGGTTTACAGGAGCACTTGAAGGAGCCTTTGCAATAGACCTTCATTGTTTAAATAAGCCCATAATGTAGTGATAATTGGTATTTACATTTAGCATGTGTTCATTGCCACAATTTTTTTCTCCTACATATCATCACTGTAAGCAAAACCTAGTTAACTATCAATCATGAGATCAATAAGAATTCTTAAAAATTAACTATTCTAGTAACTCTGAAAACAGAGTGCTAATTTTAGATTGCTAATTATCAGAAGAACATCAGTGAGAACTTTAAAGTTTTCTTTCAAAATAATGCTTTTAGCCAATTGAATATTTAACTATGTTAGTTGTTTAAACTATAGTATCAGAAACAGTCTGGCTGTACCTCAGGAATTGAAAAGTGATCAGACAGAAAACTAAACACTGGGTTTCTTTAACTATAATTTCCTAATCATCAAATGTGTTCTTAAGTTCTAAAAATGGACTAATCTCATCAGCACACTCAGTACTATATTATGGCTTTTATCTGAGAATATGCTGAGTTGGAAGGGACCCCCAAGGATCATCAAATCCAGCTCCTAGCCCTGCAGAGGACCATCCCCAAGAGTCACACCATGTGTCTCAGAGCACTGTACAAACTCTTTTTGAGGTCTGTCAGTCTTGGTGCTGTGATCACTTCCCTGTATTCCAGCACACACTCACTCTCTGGGTAAAGAACCTCTTTTTAATATCCAACTGAACCCTCCTCTGACACAACCATCAGGTCTTTCCCTCAGGTCCTGTCACTGGACACCACAGAGAAGAGATCAGTGCCTGATCATGCTCTTCCTCTAGTGAGGAAGTTGAAATCAAATCATCAGTTTGACTGACAATTTACAATAAGCATTGTTCATAATAATGAAGTCATAAAAAGTTTCAATATTTGGCTTTTCAGAAAGAATTTTCCGCTATAATAAAGATACCAGTGCTGCAGCTCTGATTATACAACTGAGCCCAAATGTTTTTGTTTTACCACTTTCTAAAAGTTTTTGAAAACCAACAAATTCTTAAAGACGGAATTTTAAATTCTCTGTGAAACAGCTTCATATTGAAACTTAACTCTAATTTCTAAATAAAATAAAACAAAGTTCCAAAGAATAACCTAACTTTCTGCATGTGAAAATTCCACTGCAAAAAGAATCAAACTCATCCTTTCCAGGTACATACTCCAATAGCTGAGTAACAACTATTTTGCTTTCTGTTAACTGCGTTCATAAAAACCTAATGAAGTTTTGACTAAGCAGAAAAGAAACCTTTGTCAGTAAGAAAACAAACTGGAGTTAACTAACATTTGATCTGTATCACTTGCTTGTCGATATTTGCTTGGTATACATACTAATTTTTAAACTTCCTGATATTATTGTTTTGATTTTGAAGCAGCTGGAAATTTGTTACATAACTCATAACATGGTATGACTGAGACTGTAGTGGCAATGAGCTCTCAGAAGACTTAAGCTTTTAAAGACTTTTTTTTTTTAATTAATGTAGAGATATGAGAATTTTTTTTAAGAATATAAAATGCTGTTTGATCAGTCAGATATCTAAAAAAAATTAACAAAAATAGTGATCAAAATCACAAAAACAAATATATGGACAAAAATATGATAAAACACATTAACTAAAACTGGCTTCATGAAACACTAAGGCCAAATTAACAGTTTCATTAGATATTGTTTGGTAAGTCCACATTGCAACCTGGTGTATCCAGTTCTCAGGATGTTACGTAGATTCTTCTGTTTGGACTGCTGAAGATACAATAGAACAAGCCACAAAGACCTCAAAATATAACAACCAAATTTCAGTGAGAGATGGAACTTCACTCCAGCATTCATTGTGTGGAAAACAAAGGCACATGAAAAGGGTTTTCAGGAGGGAATGAAATATGAAGCAACAGAGAAAGGCAAAGGAACATAGTTTCATAGCAGAATGGTATTTTAGACTACTAAAACTCTACCTGAAGAAGAAGGAATTTCTAATTTAGTGGTCATCAGGAAGCAGAGAAATCTCAGTTGTCCTCCAAAGCTCACGTAGAGGGAAAGAACTGAAGCAGACAAGAACATGAAGAGGTTCTCTAACTTTGCCTCAGCTTCTTCTTTTGGAACACAGAGCTCTTGGAAACCTTTGTAAAACCCCAAGCTCTTCACTGACTCATCTATCTCAGTTAACGTGAAGAAACCATATAGCTGGACTCTGTGAAAGCAGACATTTAAGCTACCAGTTGCACAGGGTTTCTGAAAGTCCCACTCTAAGAGATGAGAAGTATACAAAGATACAGTGTTCCAGCCTCCCTTGATTAAGAGAATCCTAAGGAGCTTCATCATGAGATCCAAGCAGTGCAAATCCGTAAGTAGTGGATTCTTTAAAAAATCCAACCAAACCCTCCAAATCTCTGCACAGCCAAACAAACTAAAATAGATACAAGTAATGAACAAAAAAGGTCAGTATTTTTAAACCTCCCTTCAACAGAAACAATGTAGGACATAAACTTGACCTTTATTAACACAAAAGAGAACAAGTTAAAAAAACCCCAACACATACATGCATTCCACTAAGTAATCTCAGATTTCCCAATTTTGTAGTCTATGCAGAGAGAACTTCCAGTTAATTTAGAGTTCGCATGGGTTTATCCTTTCAAGCTTTTCTCTCTCCCTGATCTCTCATGATAGCTTTGGGTGACCAAGTTTCTAATACAGGACTCAGCTAAATGCCCATAGATGCTGAACTGTGTTCAAAACGCAATTCAGTTCACAAGTACACTGAAGTCCTCAAATGATAGTAACTAATCTTTTGCTCACAATCTTGCAAATACCAAATTTTTCAAAAGATTACTGCATTTCTTGAGACGGTGGAAAAAAGTCAGCATTACTCACTTGAAATTATTCCACGTTGCCTTTTAAAATTAGGAGATACTATAACAGAAAACAAGTAGCTTATTATATGTTCACATATCCCTACATAGTTGTCTAATAATATGAATGTACTTCACTCTTAAATTGGCTCTTATAAGAAATGGTAAAAGAATTTCTTGGCAGTAATTTTTATATGATCTTGAAGTACACTCTTTAGTCCTAAAACAACTATTTATGCACACTAGGACTAACTCACAGCCTACTAAAACCATTGTTAGGTCTCTTGCCAACTTCAGAAACTCTGAGTCAGATCTTGAATCTCTTAACTGTCAACAGAGAGCTCATAATTCATGTACAGGGATAACAGCTCAAGAATATTCAACTGCAGAAATGTAGCTAGTAAACTCAAAGTGGGTATACATATCCCAAAATTATAACTGCTAGAAGAAAAATTCCAATCATATACCACAGCTGCTATTCAGTGCCTGAATATCCAAAGTGGCCCATCAAACCAGTAGTGAGACTCCTGAATTAAGAAAGCCTGTCACTGTCTTCACTGTACTTACATCACAGCATTTATTTCCTGTTCACACAGAAAATATGAAGACAGCTTGCAATGATGCATGAGTTAACACCAAATTAGCTACCAAGTGAAGGTCCTAACAGGTGAAGCACTAATATTGAAATTATTATTTCTGTTGCAACACAAAACTAAGCACAGATAAAAACCTTCCAAGAAATTTCAGGCAGGTTTTCCCAGAGATCCATCCTGCCCCAGCTACATGCCTAGAAATATCCCATTAGTTACCTTAAACAAGGGTTTAAGCTCAGGTGTCTTCTGATAAATTCAAGATACTAACTGCTTTCTAACCCTCTCTTCCTACTGTGATCCTTAACCAAACAGCTGTCATCTGGAAATTACAAAAGCAAAACAAAACTATTTTCTTTGTTCTTCACTTTCTGCAGCAATTAATATGGCTTTATATACACATATTGAGCAATGCAGCAGTTCTGGGGTTTGTGGTTTTTATTTGGTTTCTGTTTCTCTAAACAAGAAGAGAATTAGCACAACTCTAACTGCTGTGTCCATGACATGTCCTCCAAAATCAGTTTCTGCTTCCCAAATGGAATTAGCCTGACCTGGTCTGCCCTCTGTCCATGACACTAACTGCACGCACAGTCTAGGAATGGGACTCAATAGCTCAAAGGACCATTTTCTTGAACAGAAATGTTTTATATGAAGTGTTACAGGTTTTCTAAGTTGAGCCTCTTAGTGAGGGAATGAAAGAAGGACAAATGCCCACAGAACTTCCACACCACAGCTGCTGTGGCCTGGAATTTCAAAGCAGCTTTAATTACTTGGCAGGTTGCTTCACAGCACTTATTATACAGGGGCTTAAGGCTAACCATCACCTGTACCCACCTACACTATCTCTGTGCTCATCAGAAGATGAAAATTAAAAATCGATACTAAGTTTTCTTCTGATCTATAACAGAAAACATCCAATGTACACCGAAGATGTATCTAACATACTTTCATCACATGCCATGCAAAACAGCACTTCATCTGGGTACATTTACAGGGAAAACAAAATGAGCTGGAGTTGCATGTTCTGCCTAACCCTGCTCTGAGGCATTTCATCGTGCTTACCTGTTTGCATATCCATTAGAAAAAACAGTGTCCCAGCACCCACTGCACACATGCAGTTATTTGGGGCTCCCAAAGAAGGGTCACCAAATAGATAATCTACCCAGCAAGCTGCTCACTATGACACACTCTGAAAGACTTTCACAAGCTTGAGTGTTGTGCAAGATGCAACAGGTACTTCTATCTAAAAACCACACTTAGAAGTGAGATCACTGACCACTCTTTATCTGTGTCCTGGTATCCTGAATGCTTCCCTAGGAAATGGGGATCTACTATCTCAGCACAGCTTCTATCAGAAGTTCAAAACCACCCAGCGAGTCTTACCCAATCACCAGACTGCCTTGCTTCACACCGGGGCTGCAATACAGCATCTCAGTGCCGAGGGATCAGGCGTGGATATCGCCAGTGTGGTCGTGCTGGCTCGCAGGATCTGACCCTCAGCAGCTTCACGCTCTCTTTCCCCACTTTGCTGCCGCTGAAAGACCAGAACCTTGAATTTTTACCTAAAGGTACAACTAAGAGTAAAGACTTGAGATTTGCACGGGGGATGTTGGCTACATATTTTGTTTATTTCTATGTCTGGATCTGCACATAAGGCTGCAGATTGGGACAAAAACATGGATCACGTTCTGTTTTCATGTAAGTGCAAGACCATAATAACTACTGACTTAATAATTTATTTGAGATACAAAACTGAGCAAATAAGAGAACATAAGCCAAAATAACTCTTAAATTTATAGATTTCACTTCTTTTGTTTATGATTTTTAAAATCCTTTACAAATCAGAACAGTCACATATTTTTGAGATGCAAAGAGTATTCCAGATTGTTCAGCATGCTCAGCTCAGGAAAAGTGGTGGATTTATATTTAATTATAGAATAAATTATCTTTGTTCCCTAAATATACTGCTTGAAAGCTTTTTTTTCCTTTTCCTGTTAGCAATATTGCCAAATCTTATTTTAATCTTCAAACAGAACTTTTACTGTTCTACTTAAAACTCCTGGCGGCAATCACAATTCAAACTCTCACATATGCTTCTACACAAAACATAGCAATGACAAAAACCTCCAAAAAATTTGGTATTTCTTCCAGAGCCAGAAAAGTCATTTGGACTGAGGTGCCCAAAATTACTGACTGGATTTGGCTCACTAAAATGATTCCTTCTGCACGTAGCCACAGCTTGCTCCATCTAGGGCTCTTTTTCAGATACTTATTGATGTAAATAAGGGCAAGCTGGGGCTGCATGAATTATTCACACATCTTGCTCCCTGTCATAACATTTATGGAAAAATCACAGCTCTTCTCTCTTCACTTAACTAGAAACAGACATGCCATGATGATACTGGTTTATTGATGTATGATGGATGAATGTCTGCTCACATAAAAGCAGCATGTGTGCTTGTAAGAGGATAACTAAGGACATGAAGGACATATAAGAGGCAGCATACAATCTCCAACCATGTGATGAAATACATAAACATCACAATGTAGAGAGACATGCATATGTTACTTCTCACTGATGAGCATGATAGAGATGAAATCACGTTTGGGTATATCACTTGACTAAAACAGAATGTTATTATCAGCTGTTTCAACAGGAAATAACTAACTACATTTTGGTTCTGTATGATCACACTTCATTAATTGCCCATTTTCTCTCACAACACACACTAATCAGATCACCCCACCTCAAAATACAAAGAGGATCTGATAGACAGTAAAAGACAAGAACAAGCCACAATGCCAAACTGTTTCTGTATGAGAGCTGTAAAATAAAAACAATGTTGTGAATGGCAATACACACATAATTATACACTATTTATTACAAAACCAGAACTGTCTGGAAGCTAAAGAAGCAAGTAAATTACAGATAAAGGCGGGTGGAGAGTTCCATTTCACTGTGAAGACTCAATTACATGATGCAACTAAAACTCATTGCTGCAAAAGACTGTGAATGTAACAGCTATAAACAGCCATAACAAAGGAATTCAACAAACTAGGGTGGGTGAGTTTATAACCGGATAATAAACGTGGTTGGGCTAGTTACCCTGGATTAGTCCAAATATGCTGCCGGACCAAAGCCAAAGGATAAAAAATGAAAAAATTAATCTCTTCACTTCAGACACAGTTCTTCAGCATTCACAACACAATCAGACCAAATGCTAATGCAGATGGACTTCAGCATGGTATTTCCAATGCTTTTTTGTACTTATCATACCAAAGATTTTGGCATGTCATACTATATGTGCTCATACAAAGGTCTGCTGCTTGGAGTGCCAAGTACTACACCAAAGGAAGTCTACTTCAATCTCCTGTATGCAATGGCCATGTATCTCAGCACTGAATGGAATGTCCTGGAAACATAAAGGCTCCTGAGAACATCTAGACTTGAGGATGAGAACAGATATTAGTTACCATGTCCCTTGACAGTTTTTCTCAAAAATTAGTCACTCTCACAGTTCCTAACAAAACGTCTTTGACCAGTTTTATGCTTTCTGCCATGTTATATTTTCTCTCTTCCAAAGATTTCTACGTGGTTTTCCCAGCTATCTTTTGATCTCCAACTCCTTAAGCTCTTACTAGAAGTTATTTCTGTCTCTCTCTATTCTTAAGCAACATTTTCCCCAAACCCGGTTTTTCAGCACAGGTTCATTTGTAGACATTGAAATTGGAGGCAGTAGCTGAGTAGCTGTCTTTCTAGTGCCATACGCAGAAGAGGGAAGGCAGGTACGGCTCTGGTACAAGTCACCGTTACCTTCTACACGTGTGAAGGTTCATAGGACCCTGCATCAGTGACAACACTCTAATGAAGGAGCACATAGAAACATAGTTACTATGGCTTAAAAACCCTTCTTGTAGTAGAAATTCATATTATTTAGTGTTCTAACAAGTGTATTCAATCTTAAATACTAGAAGGCAAATCACAGTTTCATTTTAAGTACCATGAGTTTAAAGTTTCATTATTTTGCTTCACTGGAGTCAGGATTTTTCACATTTGGGAGTGCTGGCATTTTAATACAGCAGGTAAAAAAAGCTTTTGTATGTGATGTAGCACCTAAAAATGACACATGAAGCACTTCTGCAGCATTAATGTATGCTCGTTGCTCTCCCTTTCTTTATAGGCTGTTATTTTACAGACCATATAAAACACTTGCAATTCATTGGTAAGGTCGTTCAAACTACTATGGTAGGACAGTTGAACCAGTCTTCAAATCATACCTTCCAGGTATTCAAGAAGACATTTCTCTAATATTTTATTTCTGCCAGTGAACATTAGCAATCATAAATATGAGGCCTGACAGGGTAAGGATTAGCAAGCTGAAAAATCAAGGTACTTCACTGGATTTGAAGTAAGCATTTTAATTGATTAATTTTCGCTTTCCTTTCTAATGAATTTTAACAGCCTCTTGCCATAAAAAACATGAATGGGAAATACAGGGAACTGCAGTATTCCTCATTTGTCATATTTTCTATGAAATGATCACTTGGAGTGCTGAGGCAAAGAACTGCACTTCAACTACAAATTACCTGAGTTTTATTGCAATTGCAGTCTACTAAAAGCAACTTTTTTTCTACTTAAAAGCAGAGAGATGCATTATATTATGCTTCACAGTTTGGGGCAAATACAAGAAAAAAAAAGGTAACTACAAAACACTTCTGACTCAGAAGAAATGAGTAAGTGTGAGAGAGGTGACTCAGGTCTCACTTTCACACTCAGAATAAAACTATTAAAGAAAGATGAAGTGAGCAAGTAGGAGCAGGAGTGAAAGAGACCTCACCTTTGGCATCTGAGTTAGCAGAGCACAGGCAAGAGTTTAATTAGCACTGCCACAAAGGCATCTGAGTATATCTAAAAGTACATTTGCAGCTAGTCATATCTAGTTATGAAACAAATTATAGTCACACATGTACTTCAATTCATGTAAGTCGGGGAATAAACACCTGGAAAACTACTTAAAGGTATCTCATTAATAAAAGGAAGGTTACTAAGTCTATTGCTTCTGTCTCATGCCTACCTATCAGCTTTTATGTTATGAAGAGAAGCACAATGCAATACAATATTTTAAGTGAAAGTCAGCCTTCTATTCATCCATATCAGATGGAGTGCACACTGACTGTATGGTGAGTCAGGCAGCTAACAGTTACAAAACCTTCTCTAAACAAAAAAACGATTTTGGCTTGAAAATATGTTTTATTCTAAATAAAAATAATTTTCCTGATAATGCATGTTTGCTGCATTCTACTACATTGAGATGTCAATTATACACTTACATATGAGTATACAGACTTAACATCTTATGTCAATAAAGCATTAATGAGCAAAAGAAGTGAATAGCCTGGTCCTAACATACACCTAGGTAGGATATTCTCACCAAGACTATAATAAAGATAGCTCCTGAAAAACAGCTTAAGATGCAATTTCAACCATCTATCAGAATCAATGACTTACTTTCACTTGGGATAGAGTTCATTTCTTCTTAGTAGCTGGTACAGGGCTGTGTTTCAGATTTAGTATGAGAGTGATGTTGAAAACACACTGACGCTTTAGTTGTTGCTGGACAGTGCTTACCCTAAGTCTAGAATTTTCTGGTTTTCCATGCTCTGCTAGTGAGCAGGTGCACAAGAATCTGGGAGAGAGCATAGCCAGCTGACCCAAACTGGCCAAAGCGATATTCTGTACAAGAAAATGTCACAATCAGTATATAAACTGTGAGAAGTTGGGTGTGAGGAGCCAATCACTGCTCAGGGATGGACTGGACATCAGGCAACAAGTGGCGAGCAATTGTGTCTCCCTCTCTCCTCCACCTTTCTCTCCCTCTCCCCTTTTCATTACAGTTATTGCTGTTATTACAATTATTGTCTTTTATTTTAGTTCAATTATGAAACTGTTCTTATCTCAACCCATGAGTTTTACCTTTCTTTTCCCAGATTCTCCTCTCCATCCCATGAGGGGTGGGGGCAGCAAGTAAATGTCTGCATGGTACTTAGTTGGCAGCTGGCATTAAACCACAACAGTCGGTATGAAAGTTTTAGTCATTGTGTAAAAATAGGCAGTTAAAAAAATTAAAATTTGAAATATCTATTTTTCAGACTATCTTCATTTTAACTTTGTTTTCACTTAAATTCTGTATTTTTTGAATTGTAACTCACCTACTGGAAACCAAATCATAAAATTAGAAGTGATTATTTATGGCAAAAATTGGAGTACTTTTACTTCAGCTATAGCATAATTGTTAGCTCATGGTTTTAAGCACACATTTAGACATATATTATTAAGGATCTATGTGTATATATAGATATAGACACATTTTGTGAAGGCATGTGTGTGTCTGTGTGTCTATACATATGAGGGTGGAAACAGCATAATTATATTCTATAGTTAGATCTAAATTAAGCAACAGCATCCAGATACAGAACAATACCTTAAAATAAAACTATATGACCTCAGGAAATTCCATATTAAAATTTTCTCTCCTTTACTTCCACTGTACTAGCACAGAATGGGAATCAAGACAACAGCTGGTGCTAGGTATCAGATGCATTGATCTATACACCTTTTTTAAAAAATTAAAACATACTTTAGACTCTCTCTGCATAGAGTATACTATTCCCACTAACCTTAGTTTCTGGGTACACACTGCAGGAGCTGTAGGAATAATGGGACAGCAGTTCCCATCTCTTTTTGGCTGCTTTTCTTTATCCCTCCCACGTTCTCCTTCGGCTACTTGCTATGTATAACTTGGCACCAACCAAGAGGACTTAAACATTAAGCAAAGCTTCAGTACCGCAGCAACCTTTCAAGCTTGATCTGAGGACAAAAGCTTCATACACTTAAAATTCCCCCAACAATTGCACTGAAGAGGCCATGGAAAACACCAAATGCAACCAAGAAGAGCTGCTGTAGTAACACAGGATAAATGTGTACACTTACTCACTTAATGCCCCGTCAATCAGCACACTCACTTAACGTGGTAACTTTTGAAAACTGAAATTTCTGAACAAACCTTGAAACTGTGCTTGATGAGGTCATGCCATTTACTCCTCAGGTCTGACTAGACCTGCAGAAGAGTCCAGTCAGCATGACTCAGTTTCTTAAACTTTGAGCAGTTAAGGTGAGATAAAGTCAAACAATAATCACAGATGTCTTCCAAAGAATTACTGCCTCTTTAAGGCATTTTCTGCTCCAAGGCTATTTTCCCACAGGACATGGCAAGGTGAAAAGAAAGCAGGTCCTCACAGCGAACAGTACCAGTGTGATCTAACTTATTGATCAATAAATATCCTAGACCATCACTAAAAAAGCACCCACATCCACTCTTTCTATTCCCAACTGCTTATTCCTGTGCTCACACAAGTCCATCTCCTATGTAGACACAAGCATACATAAAGTCAAGAAGTAAACCAGACTAAAAAATCAGTTCAACTGAGTAGTCCTTAGACCCCACACCTTCACCCCACAAAAGCTGTCATTCAGATCATGTTCCTGACTCAGTTCCCCACATATTCCTATGGGCACTCAAGAAGGGACTGTACAGGTGACAAAAAAGCAAGTGGGCAGTGGGAATACCATTTGGGCTAGTGGCACCAAACTACGCAGGTTTGAGCAGTTATTAGCTTTAACCACTCCAGTTTTTCCACTTATAAGATTTTTTTTCTAGATGTTTATTCAAAGGTTTTGAATGCCTATTTCTTGTCCACATTAAAATAGTGCAGCCTCCTCACTGAAGATATGCAGCACCTTACATTGACAGGCAAGTNTTTAATATTTGCAGCAAAATTTACCCAACAAATAAGCATCACAGCTTATTAAATTCCAGTAGACTTTGGCAGATTGCTTTGCTAGAACATGAAAAGGTTTAAGGAACAATCAGTACATGCTCCCTGCAACTGCTGAACAAGATTTGCTGTGCAGGCATAGCTTTGGTCTGCGGCAGGTCATGAAATGACAGAAGTGAAGTTTTTCTTTCGTGTGGTCTCAGTGACTCCAGAGCAAAGAGCTAAAAATAAGAAACTTCAGTGTAAGGGATCAGAAGGCAGAAAAAGACTCAGCTTTCCCTAAGAAAAAAATGACAAAAACAAAAAAGACACAGAGAGGCAACAGAGCTGGAATTTGCAGCTGAAATTCAGATCTCAGAGAAGAGCATGGGAGAAGCACAAAAGGAAGGCTGTGATCTGAAGCTAGTGAGGGAGATGAGGGAGAAGGACACACGTTGAAGTGTGACCTGGGTTGGCACTGATTTTGCTATGAAGGAACAAAATGCAAAATGAATCAGAGGGCAGTGACAGCCCAGTACAGCTTCACTGTCATTTATTCACACAGGAAAGGGCAAGAAGTTAAGGTAATGGATACAATGAGGGAAAGGGAGAGATCAGATTATTTCACAGTTTGATGAAAAGGAGAAGCAATGTGTAGAGAAAGCAGTAAGAAACTAGAGATAGATTTAGAACACAGGAACTGCTCAAGAACACAGGTGAAAGACAGAAGGCTAAAGCTACAGCCTGCTGACTCCCTTGGCTACTATTTACACAAAGCAGCCTTGAACGGGGAAAAAACACCCAAAGGTCTTAAGGCATGCACTTCTACCTCTTCAGTTGCATGAATTTCCACATGAATTCACAGTCCTCAAGATAGGTTCAGCATGGCTAGCACATGCTGCAGTAAGGGAGGTAGGGGGGAGCACTTAGGCTGATCCTGCTTTCCACCTCTCCACACCCAGCCCTATTTAGTTAAGGCAGAGGGCCAAGTTAAAGAGGATGGAGACGGCAGCAATGTGCCAATAAAGGCAGCACTTCCAATACTCTGGGAAAATGTTGACGCAAGCCCATGGCCACTGAAGGCTGTCCTCTAGAGTCAGACAATAAAGCTGCATGCATTTTTGTTTATCTTTTCAAAGTCCCTGAACATCAAGCAACTCTGGAGAGCATCAGAACATCAGAAAAAGAAAAGGTAAGTTTCTAAGGGTAGTATTGTGCAATTTCTGAACACTTGATTTTTACTGAAGTAGCAAGCTGTAGTCATATACAACATACATTTATGGTTGCAACGCCCTTTCACAGTACTAGATTTATATTGGTTCTTGGCTAACATTAATTATGTGGAACAACAGTAAGACAGTGATTATACATTCTTGTAACATAGCAAGAGAAAGATTTCCAGACACCAAACTTGTGTCACTGAAATTTCAAGTACAATGCAGAACATAAACAACATTTGTTTATATGTTTTTCTAGTAGTTTAATAGAGATCACAATCACTTTACTTACAGTACTTCTATAGAAATACTTTTGGGCAACTACCTTCACTCAACAAACACAAATCACTCATCAATGGGCCAACTGTCAGCACAAGTTTAGCTGTTCATGAACCTCAAGGATTTTGTTGCAAAAATTAGCCTGTTTACATGTACCTCATTAACCAGATCGTCCATTTACTACACAGAAAACACCCACAGTACTATCTAATCACGAAGAAAGCTGAATTGGAGCTTAATAGCTGATTCTGAGGCATGTTCTACAGGAAGCACAGCTGACTAGTTAAATTAGCAATGTGGTCCAGTATTACCAGCCCTTCACTTCAATATTGCTGAATCTTACATGTATGTAAGGTGAAAAGAAAAAAAGTAAAAAGGCAAAATTATTTTGGTTAATAAGATCCTAATTACTTTCAAAAATTAAATGAAAAAGACAATGTTATTATTATCTGTTCATGTTAGGACTCAAGGTTCATGAGAATATGTTTGTGAATCACTACAACCAGGTATGTGACTACTCTTACCTAATTTTGCTATTGAGTAAAACAAGCTCAGCCACTAGAAGTTATTTACCTGAAGTACTCATAAGTGAACTGTTGCACACTCACTATAAATCCATGCTGTTACCAAAAAGAGTACCCTGATCTTACCTTCCCCCTACCAGTTCTTCCACCACATGTAGAGGAAGGAGTAAAAAAAGGGGACAGGCTTCTGGCTGGAGCATCCCTTCTATCAAATTAAGTACAGTCTTATTTATCATAACTCAGATAAAATGCAGTAACTATATATTATATATATATATACACACATTATATATAGAACTATATATATGATATATACTCCCTTCATCAAATTCTAGGACTGGACTCAGACAGGAATTATCAACTACACCTATCACTGTTGCTTACAGCAGCATAATTATACTGCATATATATAAAATTACTATATTTCAGACAACTCAAGTAAAAATACTGCAATTTCAATATGGAAAAAAGAATAAATAATTTGTCCTTCCCAGGTACAGCTCTGTCAGAGTTTGTAATGAAATATAGTGCCTTTGAAGAGGGTGGTAGAAATTTCTCACACTGTTGTAATCTTTAATGAGTAGAGTCGGAGAAGTTGTGGGCTTTTCTTCTGTTTCCTTTCAGTGTCCTAGAAGACTTTGAAGTTGATATTGCAGTCCAGCTAAAGCATCAGTATCAGAATGTTGCATCCTGATACTGATTTTATGTTGTTGATTTTATGAAAATTGGTAAGCAGTCAATTAGAGTATTTATGTCTGACATTTAGCCACTCTAATGATTACCAACATTTATATTTACTGATTCCATTTTTCTTTCAAGATTGCTACTAAGGTAACAGTGCAAGCTTTATAAGATAAGCAATGAATTCCATTTTGCATTGCACAAAGTAAGATTTTGCATTTACTTTAGATTCCTCAATATTGCACTAAATCAAAGGGAAATTCCCATTCTAATTAAACTAATTAGCTAATGAACACAACCTGTTCTGGCTCAGAATAAGCCTTCTTTTTTAACAGTTTCCTCATTAGGCAGTTTGAAGGTTAAAAAAAATAAATATATATATATATATATACACAGTGACTATAAAAAGTAAAGTCTTTAAAAGAGCATGTGTTAAATAGTCTAAGCTAGGAGCTTTATGACAATGCATGTAACAAGGATTTTGAGGAATTCATGGTGCATAATATTTACGGGGGAAAGAATAAAATCAACACTAACTACAGTTTTCACAACTGTAATAAAGAATATGCAGAAAACCGGCCGAAATCAGTAGGTTGGCACAAATATGAAACATATTTAGAATTAAAAAAATGTTATGATTATCCAGAAGAAATTCAGTTTTCTTCAATATATCACTTGATAGATAACACCTCTAGAATAACAATAAGGATTTAAACAAATATGCTCCAATGGAACCCTCTGCAAGATGCACAGATTTCTCTAATACAGCAGCACATGGTACTTCTCTAGTGAGACAGAGGAAATATGCCCCAGTAACACAGAGAAGAAGGAGCAACCAATGCAAGGAGAGAAAAAAAAATCCAAACCCTAGATGACTTAATCTTCTTTGGAAGACCACCGACATTTCTAAGGGAGTAAAACTTGATTCTGCTAAGGCTCACATTATATAGTCCTCATCTGAATGCTTTATTTTTTAATTCTCTTATCTTTTTCCTCCTCCTGGAAGAGGACAAAGGGAATTAGAGACTTGTGACCCAACTGTTTAGGACCCAACTCCACCACTTTCCTGCAATTCTTCCTGTACTTTTGTACAGAGCAAGAGCGGATCTCTTGGTTTGCCCCAGTACTCAGCACTGCACTACTGTTCATCAAGTGGCATATGGAATATGGAATTTCCTACAAAAAAATACGTAATAAGGGTTCCAGGCACCATGAACACCTCAAAAGAGCTCTTGATTTTAATTCTTACCTACAGGGAAAATTCTTCCCAAAGCTGGCTAAACCACAGGCAGACAGCAACTGAAGAGGGACCATGCATGCAATAAAGGTCTAAAGATGAAAATAAACTCAGTCTCTTAACCAAAGGGGTGGGTGAAAATCTGACACTGGACCCAGTTGCTCTGACTGGACAAAATATAAAAAACGATCAGATTTCTATTTTGTTGAAATATAATATGAAATAATTAAATGAAACACTTATATTTCTTCTCGTTTGATATTCAAAAATTTCAGTACATATACCTCACATCTCCAAATAAACTGCATATTTTCTCTCAAGTGCTGAAAATAGTTTTTGTGCCTTACATACAAGATTCAAAGAAAAGACAAGTAGAGAATATTAACTGTAAAATAAGTCTTTACAGATACTGCAGGTCAACAAAACCAAAGAAGCTGCACCCAAGCCAGCACCATCCTGGTATGAAGAAGCTCAGAATCTACTAACTGCTCATGGCATCTTCAGTAGGAAAATTGACAAATCCATGGACAAGACCTCCATAAAGAGAAACTGAAGAGCAGAGGCAGAGACATGTCTTCTAATATCCTCAGTCCAACAGCTGTGGATGTTAGGAGGGTATGAGGGGAATGAACAGCAGAAACTGACTCAGCCCAAATCCTCTCCTTAATCAGAACAGCACATGCCACTGACACTGACAGAGGCCAGTCACTTTCCTACGCAGACCATTAGTTTGCCCCAGTGGGGTATTTCTTATATTCTTATGCTTTAGGCGAGGCTTGACGCGTATATAAAAGTTTGCAATCATGGACAGGTTTCTGATAAACTTGCTTTGTCATAATGAACCTAGTCAGTGCACATGACAAAGTCCTCACAAATCTTGCCTGACAGTAATACCTTATTGTTAACAAATATAAACAGCCTTTGCAAGACTTCTGGTATATTTCACAGACCACTTTGAGACCACATCTCATTTTTAAAGAAAAATCATTGAAGACATTAAATATATAGCTCCTAGTTAATAACTCAGAAGATGGCTAGTCCCATTAAATCTCTCACTGTGCACATGTGGTAGGCAGAAAAACACATTAAAAACATAATGAACACATAAGTTTAAATAGCCATCATCTTGAAACAGGCCCCTAAGAACAGCTTTTATGTGAATTTTGAGGAAGTAGTAATAACTATGAAATGCCTTCCCCCATCCTGTTCTTCAGTATAAATATAAGTAGTTCTTTAAAGGAGGCATTTCAATCATACTCATGTCTGACATGTTACAAAATGCTCTCAAATCAAAACATCCTTTTGAAACAAATATACCAGTGGAATTATCAGGAAAGAGAACAAAACCCATCTGTGGAGTCCCACACCTGGAATCCTGTGTTCACTCCTGGCTCTCTCCTCTTCTTGTTCTGCAGTCTTAAAAGAGAATTAAGTAAGGTATGAAGTCAGGTGATCAAAGGTAAGGAACAGTTTCTTTTCAAAAAGCAAGTTACATCAGTGAAAGATCTTTAGCTTGAAAAAGAACAATAGAGAATTCAACTCAATAAAACCACAAGTGGCATGGACAGCATTGCTCCCTGCTTTGTCCAGAACAAAGACTGGGAAAGTTTCATACTTAATTGGCAGGTGTTGGGCTCAAGACAAGCAAAAGGAATTTTTTTTTCCTGTTTAGGACTTGCTTAGTTTTGGGGCTTTTTGTTTATTTTTTTTAATTTCCTATTATATAGACAGAACATTCACTCAAAGCTGTACTTGTTGATACCAAAAGCTTCTGGGGGCCCAATAAGCAGCTGGATCAAATGCAGGAGAAAAGTCAACAATTAAAGGAAAAAAAAAAAAATAACATGCACACAAACACCCCAATATTTAAGGCAAAGAAGTTCACAAGCTGTTGCCAACAGTTTGTCAGCATGTAGTGACATTTGCCATTTCGTTGCTCAGAAGGAGGTTGTCAAGTAGGTCCTGTAATTTGGCAGGGCCTTGCATGGTAAGGGCATAAATAGAGAAGAAGGTCAGCCAAAAAAAAAAATAAAAAATAAGAGGCACAGGAGGAGCCAGAAAAGTGGCTGTAGCCAGGTGCATGTTGCCATGGCTGCCCTTTCATTATGACAAACATGAGCCTGGGGATCCTCTAAACACCTGCTGCTGGGTTTTCTAACAGAAGTGCCCAGCTGGCCAAAGAACAAGCAGCAGGTATTTGCTAATACACCAAGGCTTCAGGATTTCTCCTAAACGTGGCCTGTGGGATACAAAAGCGAAGAAACCAAGTAACCACGGTAGAAAGCTCAGAAGACTTCCTGTGGCGTCATTTGAGGACAAATCAGCTGAATGTTGCACAACAAGCCTCGTACAGGTTAATGAAGCATCTCACATGACCGAGGATTTAAAAAAAAAAAAAAACAAACAAAAAAACCAAACAAAACAAAAAATACAGAAAAAAAAAGAAAAGAAAAAAAAAAAAACAACAAACAACTTTTGGGGCACAGGGTTTAGTGGGTGCTGTCTACTTGTAAGAACAGACATGCCCATGTCCATAGGGCAGCCTTCACCTGGAAGGAACTGGGGAAAAGGGGGAACGTGTAACTTATCACTTCTCATCATGAGGTTTCCAACATCACTCTCCAAGTCATCCGCTGCCACATTAGTGGAGCACCGGGCTGAACCACAGTTCTGAACCATGAACTCTCCAAAGAGATTGCCTGTGTTGGGTATTGTTGAAAATGGCATATAGGGCTAATCAGGCTTTTTGTCCAACTAGGTACAGACATACTTCTACTCTTAAATGACTTCAATACTCAGTGTATATATATATATAGCATAACCCAACTAATCATGGAGTAAAAAGGCAACTTACAGACTCAAGGGAACAACAGATCATCTGTCATATGAGATGAGGATTTGAAAATTTCATTAATTTTCTGAAACTGTTAGCTAAGATATTCAAAGAGTTTCATTATTACAAAGAGCCTTTTTATGCCACTAATCCAGATTAGTAGTGACTGTTCAATTTAGAGTTTGCCTAATTCTTTAGTTCTATCTGATGCAATAGAACAGCCTAATTCTTCCTTTCTTTGAAGTATGGCCCTGCCTTCTGAAAATTCTTCATTGCTCTTTCCCCTTCCTCCTATTCCAAAATCACACTTCAATGTGCTTGTAGACCCTTATGGCCTATCCACAGATATTTCCAAAAGGAAAGCACTTCAGAGCTCCTCCACAGATCTTTATTAGTTTTTAGTGATTTGATCAACTGCTGGCCCAGCCACTCAGAGAAGGACTCTCATTACTCTTAAAGATCTTCATAATTTTCACAGAGAAATAGGCAGCCCCTCTTGGGTAAGGAAAACAAAAGCACTTTATCGCACAACACTTCACAACTTTCAGTTGTACAGGCTGTGTTTAATCTGCCCTGAGCACCACAATCTTGCAGGGAACTATAACTGTTAGAGAGAGCCCTTTATCAACCAATTTACCACTCTAAGGTGGTCTGATCTCAGTCTGAGTCCAGCTGTTTATCAAATCCACTTCCCTCAACACACAGAATGAATCCCCTCCTAAAAGAGAACAATCTCATGTACCCAGTACTATTAATATGGCATTCCTGGCAGCTGAAACAAATTGCCTTGGCACAGCCAGGAGCTGCCCACCTGCTGGGATCTGCTGAGCCACAAAAAAGGAGCTCAGACCTTTCCAAACTGCGTGTTCAAAAAAGTACAGTCTTACGTTCAGGGTGCACTTGGAAACACAAGGCAGAAGGCACAAACTCAGCATCACTAACACTCCAGCAAGCAAGGAGACCCTCAGAGAATTTGACTTTGAGCTTAGCCTCTTGGCTTTTGTTGCCTGGCAATTTAGAGGAAACCACCATGAAACTGTACAAAAGAGACAGGCCAATACTCACTGTACCCAGTCTCCTGTCAGTGGGCCTTCTAACAGCTGTTAATGTTCTTCTGAAAGCTGTGCCCTGGGGCCTGCACAACAGGGTTCTTGGTATTTTTAAGTGAACCAACATTTTGCCCTTCTCTAGCCAGCCAGAAACACACCCAATGGGAAAGAAGAATTAATTGTCCATTGTTATCTTCCTTTGTGGAAAAAGCAATCCTCCCTACATACTGAACCTACTGTACAAGCTTGCTTATTAACAAGACTGTCTCATTGTCTCCAAATTACAGAATACTTCAATATTAATATATACAGCAGATAAAATTAAAAGTACCCTCACCACAAAGAGAGATTGAAATCTTAGCATGAGTACTTTGACATTCATAAATCAAATTAATTGTCATATCTGTACCACAGCAGCACTCTGCTTGTTATGCAAGATGTTCTAGAGAGAGGGCAAAGAGGAAGTCCTAGGCTCTGCTTTAGTTTGGAAACATCTGTCCCTAAGCAAGTGATGAATGTCAGCAAAGCACCACCTCACAAGATTATTTCTTATTTTCCTTTCACAGTTAATCACGCTAGCAATCTAACAATAAGTAGCAATTCTATAAAAATTATACATACAGTCTCCATCCAGACTCTTGGCATTATTAATTTTACAGGTAAATTATGTTTCTGTCAAGTATATCTGTGGCCAGTTACAAACAGTTATCACTGTAATTATTGAAGTTACCTTATTTCTAACAAGAAATAGAAGTAGTGTATTTGAAGAAATAGTGAGTGTGCAAATAAGCAAATTTTCTCAGCAGCACACCAAATAATGAATGATCCTTTTAGGGGTGCAAAATACAAACACGGTCTTTGACATCCAGTGAAACCTACTTTCATAGTATCTCCCTGGTCTCCTATTCACAGCAGCCACAAAGAAGTCACCTAGTCTGCAACACCTAGCAGTTGTTAGACATGAAGAATGACAGGTTAAGATTGGTAAATTCTTAACGCTCCAATGATAACATTTTCAAAGAAAATAGATCATTAAAAAACAAACAAAACACAAACAAAATAAACTCCACCCTCTCGGAATTAGTTCCAACATGTGTGGCAAGAAATGTTCCTTTTTTTTTTTTTCCTTAAGGAAGAAGCAAAACCAAAGTTGTTCAAGCAAGTTTTTCTTTACAGTTTCCATCACTTCCCAGGCTTTCTTTATGTTTTAAATTCTTCAACATTTTTATTTTCTCTTCATGAAGTTTCTTTAACATGCATATAGCACAAAGCGAGACCACCTACATGGACAGTTCCCAGAGCTCAACTCTTTATGAGCACTTTCAAGTACAGGTTAGTGCAAATTCAAGATAGCAGGTTTTAATCTTGGTTCACAGCAGTGTCCACCGCTCTGGATCATAGGTAGCCCACAGAAAGGAGCTGCTGAACGCTGCCCTTGCACTCCTTCCTCAGCAAGAACCCCTCAAGATCAGGAGCTAGTCGGAAGAGAAGAAGCGCGGATTCAACCATCTGTAGGTAGCACACCACAAACAACACCTACCAGCTTTTCCTCACATAACTGTGTATATGATCCCATACTTGCAGGGTAAGGAGCATTAGCTGCCTATTCAAAAAAGGATGAACAGCACTTAACCAAATAATTATAATCCAGGCCTGCTAAAATTAACGTTTGACTTGGGAGTAATAAATACCTCAGCTTCTAAAAGTGCTGTTCTTTGTCTCTCTAAGAGAGACAAAGTTGCTTGAGAAGACTGCAGAGGTTACTTACCAGCTGTAACACTCCCTCCCCCTCTCTCTCAATTTGAAACAAAAACACACATGAAACAAACTAACTAACCCTCTAAACATGTAATTGCATACACAAACATGACTAATTCCACAGAAGATAAAGTGTAAAGGTTCACTTGGCCAATTTTTCTCTTGGCTCTAAATGTTGTAACTGATGCAGCAAGTACGTTCTGGACAGCTGGAGCAGTCCACCACAAATACATTTGTCCTTCTGAATTCTGCAGTTGAAGAAAGTTGGAGGACAATAACAGTAGTTTTGCTTTTTCTGAATGATCTCAAATAAAATATAGTATTTCAGTTGGAAGAGACCTACAGCAATCATTTAGTCCAACAGTGTGATCACTTCACAGCCGATCAAAAGATAAAGCACATTATTAAGGCCATTGTCCAAATGTCTCCAAAACAGTGACGGGCTTAGGTTCAACGAGCTCTCTACAAAGCCTATTTCAGTTTGACTACCCTCTTCATAAAGAAATGCTTCCTAATGTCCAGTCTGAACTTCCCCTGGTGCAATTTTAATTATTACCATGCATCCAACCACTGGACCTCAGGGGAAAAAGAGCAGCACCTCCCTCTCCACTTCCCGTCTTCAGAAAGCCATAGAGAGGAATGAGGTCACTCCTCAGCCTCCTTCTTTCTCCAAGGTAGACAGATGAGTCGGCAGCAGCTCTTTGTAGGACATTCCTTCCAGCCCCATCACCAGCTTTGTTGCCCTCCTCTGGATGCATCCAAGGGTGTCCATATCCTTCTTTAATTGTGGGACTCAGAACTGCACACAGCACTCAAGTTGAGACTGCACCAATGCTAATTATGGCAGGAGAACAGGATAGCTACTGTTTCTGAAAAACTTCAGATATACTACAAATTTTCACACATGCATGTAGGGTGTTTGGGAGTTGCTACAGATCTCCTTTGGGGAGAAAAATTAGGAAATAGTCAAATGTCTGTTCCCAGAAGCTCTCCCTTCCACTGAATTCCTCTCTTTCTCAACAGAGCACAATTATTGAGTAAGGTAAGTCAAAGAATTAAACCATTTAATGGTGCAAAGGATTTTGTTCTAGATGATATGCGATTCTTTAAATTACTTATTTCTCAGTGCTGCCACAAGCAGGTAGGAGTAACACAGGGGATGCCATATCCGTGACACCAGAGAGAAATACCCGTGTCATCTGCTCCCCAGCAGCCTTCTGGCACCTTCCAAGAACTGTCCAACTTTTTGCCAGTGTTTTCCCTTGTCCACTATAAAAATTCCTACACAATTCAATAAGGAAAAGGATGCAAAATATCTTCAATAGTTTTTAAGCAGCATCCTTGAGGTCACTCTATTGGAAAACTGTCACTGAGTAGGTGAAGGCATTATGCAAACAGTACAGAGTACTAGAGGTTCCAGGGTGATGGCAGTGTTGGGTAGTTAATGCCATTAACTTTTCCAAGCAATCGTTTTTCATCGAAGTTAACCACAATCAGAACCCAGAAGGTTCCTGCAGAAAATGTGTGGCCTTAGTAACTACATGTAGGATGGTTTTGTATTCATCTATACTCAGTAACAACTACAATATAGCCAACATATACCAACTATTACTATTTTTTTCCTTCAGTATCAGAAGCTTTCCACTGTGTTTTTTCCTCCTCCCCCAAAGAACACTGTTCCTCCTGGTTACTTGGCTAAAGAAGTTTCTTACCATAGCATTCATTCCCACCACTGGCAACTGCAATAACTAAATATTTGTAAGGAATCATAGCCATCTTATACAAGGCAGGAAATGTCAAAAGAGAAAACAGACTATTACAGAGCTAGAGGGATTGATTTATGATGATTACAATGGAAGAATAGAAGAATAAATGTCTTATTTCCTAGCTAAAGTCCAAAATGCAACAAAGAGGAGGAAACCAGTAACACAAATATTGCCATCAGAAGAACTTCTGAAGACATATAAATACAAAATAAAACAAACAAGTTGACACACTGATACATAATAGAAATTTAAAAAATAAAAAAACAACCAACATCCTCCTTGCTCCCCCCTAAGCTATCAATGTTTTAAATTAAAATTCTGGTGCAGCCATTAGTGTCTTTAAAGCAGATACATGTTCACATGGGGGGGAACTTGGTATTACTCAGGATAGAAGCACGGTGAAACTAGACCAAAAAAAAAAAAAAGGTAATGAATATTTATAACAGATAAGGAAAAAAAACCCTACCTATCCTACTCACTAAGCAAAATTCATTACTTTACCAAACAAAACTCTTAAAAAGCAACTTGGACTTCAAAAGAGGTTACAAATTTCAAGTCACAATCTTGCTTGGAATTTCTTATAAATCATTCTACAAACAGCTGTAGCACATTTTTTAGCATTAAACAGGATATTAAATTTGATCGGAAACTAGTGTGACTTCAGTTGGATTCCCTTTGTTCCAAGAATTTTGTTTTAATGAATCACTGACCACATTCAAAAAAAGCAACATCTGAACACAAGGTCCTACTCCAGACTTTCTATCCTGGACGTAGCGTATCAATGGGAGAGATTACCATCACCCTCAGCTACAACAGCCTGAAGAATGAGTCCTGGTTTATTTTTACTAAAGTAAGTAGACACACATCCTTGAAAAAACAGGCAAGAGTCTAAACACACACTGAACCTAAGTGAGCATAAAAATAATACTTTTGATGGGATGCTTCTGTATGCCCTTAAACACTGCAGTTCAAGTGATCTCTAAAGCTTTCTTAGAACCTTCCTAAGTGCATGAGATTGCTGATGACAAATAACTGAAGTCCCTCACAGGCACACAAGCATGCTTACACAAGATACCCAGGAATGCACATACCTACACTGAGAACTAAAAAATGCCATGGGCTCTCAGACCTCGATACTGCACTTTATTCACATTAAAGGCTAGACCAAGGTTTAATATTTATGTTTAAAGAAGCATTGGTTGTTTTTTTGTAACAGGTCCTATTACCAATGTTCATCCCTTTGCATTTAATACAATAGATAGAATCATGCTTCTTAAAAAAAAAAGGCATCTGTGTGCATATGTCTGGAAAGAGAATGGCTACATACACACACAATTTGTAGGACTAAACAGCAGTAGCACAAAAAAATCCACAAAACATTCTTCCTACACAATCAAGTTAGCCCTGCTTAAGCAACAGGAGTGAGGTTTGTGCTTCTTTTCAGAGCAGAAAATCAAGCCTCATCTCTCACTAGTGCATGTAACATCACCACACAGAGTAAAGAACACTTCATAAACTTAGAGGTGGTCATAAAACTGATGGGTTTGAGATTATACCATGGAGATGCAGTGACAGGAGGAAACCCTGGAAGCTAACACACTGCTTTTCCTCACACTTCCACTAACAGTATTTAAATTCTGTTAGCCATCAACAAACACCATTGTATGATTTGGTCAGTTTTAAAGTCATTTTAAAATAATAATAAAAAAAAGGTGCATCTCAGGAGAAGTAGCACCCAAGATAAATGCAGCTCAAGTAAGTGCATGTATTTTCACTCCAAAAAAAGCATACCATAGAATCGCAGCACAGACTGTTGTGTACTTTATTGCTGTCTGTGTAAAGACGCCCCAGTGGAATTTCCAGGGATGCACTTCAGAACAGGCAAATACATTTTCATTTGTGACTCCCATTCTAATACAAAACTAAGAATCCTTGCGTAAATACAGTTTTAGAGCTCCTAAAACTAGATGGGAAAAGAGACGAATACTGCTTTTGCACAGTCACATAATCCTAAAGGCTAGACCATGCAACAAAATGATGGTGCAGCTACGGCAAATCCTCACAACAGTGTAGCTTCATTCCAATTACTGCTACCATAATAACCTAGTGTTACTTTATTGCCATTAATGAAGTCTAGGTACATGCTACTGTTACACCATCATTTCAATAACCTAAGACGTTTATTTTAAATAATACTCTCCCAGGTTAGACACTGTATTCACCCCACATTCACCATTCAAAATTACCTAAAGAACAAGAGCCAGAGACCAGACATATTGTAAGAGTTACTAAAACACTCCCAGACAGTACAAAGGAGATAAAGTTTCAAGCCACCAGTGTGGCACAACATCTCACCTTGCTGCAGCTGCTGAAAGCATCTCTGCGGGGTGGCACGTCCCTGCCAAACTGCATGACATCTGGGGGCAGGAGGGCTGATTCCCCCGGGCCAACCTTAAGCAGCCAGACAACTGAAGTACCAGGTTACCTTCCGCAGCAAGCCACACAGGCGGAGAGAAGGGGCCAGGGCCGCCCTCCTCGTCCCGCCGGGGAGTGGCTGCGAGGGGGTCGCCTTGCCGGGGTAACCCCTGTGCTACAGGAAATCCGAAAGAGGTGATTTACGTGCAAGGTTCATTCCCATCCTACTGAGCTGACAGTTCGGCTGAAAAGTATTAATCTGGGCCCTGAAAGCTTGTTAA
The DNA here is from genome assembly GCA_013399695.1 of Formicarius rufipectus. Taxonomy (NCBI): domain Eukaryota; kingdom Metazoa; phylum Chordata; class Aves; order Passeriformes; family Formicariidae; genus Formicarius; species Formicarius rufipectus. The sequence continues at coordinate 16,827 of VXAU01001111.1, read as the reverse complement.
ATAACGAACTTTACCCTTAGGCTGGGGAGAAAAAAAAAAAAAAAGAAAACCACGGGGCGGGAGGGGTTTGGGGAGGGGAGGCAGCATTACCAAAGCTTATCAGTGCCCACTTGCTGCAGAGCATGCCCTTGCAAGAGCTTTGTATGAAGAACTACTACCACTATTTATATCTGTAATGCTTCCAAGTTGCTGCAAATCTCTAGACAAGATGAAATTTACCTGCTTAAAATCATGATACCCTTATTTTCTGCCCAGCTTTTCCTACGTTGGAGGATCCTCAACTTCATACACACTTCTTAAAGTGTTTTCTAAAGCTAAAGTTCTTACGGTAGGAGTAGAAAGAAATAGATGTATTGTGTCAAGAGATGACCCAAAGGACTGTATAACCTGCACTGAGGCATCAGCTTAACATGGAGCAGGATGGCATACGGATGGGAAGTAAAAACAGAGGAAGCGTAACTTCTATGAATTTTGTTGACGTTAACAAAGTTCAAGCAGACGACTTTATACTGACAACACAATCACCTTTTCCTTGAAACAATTATTTGCAGTTTGCTTATTTAATCCTTTTATAATTACTTCAGATATTCATCTTGATATTCACTCATCACAGTAACAAATACATGAAATACTCACTAAAATGATTCCAACAAACGCAACGAACACAAAATTAAAGACTTCCAACATGACTAAGTCTGTTTGGATACAGGGTCTTTCTCTATCTCTACTTACTATTTACCAGTAATCAGGCACAAAAATCTTTTTCTATTAATGTAATCACTTAACACATGCTATCCCACTCACTTCACGGTCTCTTGACCTTTCCTTCCTTTGGTTTGCTGACAGTTCCTCTTTTTCCAGGGAGCACTTGCACTTCAATACAATGCAGTACAGTGGCAGCTCCCAAAGACTTCGAGGTTTCTTCAAGAAACAGTGACTGTCCACACCATGTGCGTGGGAGCATACAGGATCGCTAAGGTGAATATCTTCACTATCAGCTGTTCTACCTCAGCCAATAAGGAGTACAAAATATTCACTGTGTTCCAGTTTGGATTCTACTTTTACAGCATAAGCTATTCTAAGGCTTTACAACTCAAATGCCAGTTCCACCCAGTAAGTAACTGACTTACAGCCATGGGTTGGAAAGAGTTAAGGTATTTTACTCCCCACTAAGTTTTGGAGTTTTGTTGGGTATTTTTTAACTTTTCTAAATAATCTAAGTGATAAGAGTGGCCAGCTGAATTAATTTTGTGTTCCTACTTTTAAATACTTAAGTTCGAAAAACTCTTGATAAACAGTTAAGCAATATTATCACTGATAGAGTATTAGCACTCAGAGCATTTGGCTGTAATTAAAGAGACTACAGTATAATCAGTAACCTTTTCTAAGCAGAACATTATTTGAAATGTATGACTTCTGTGTGCAACATATTATCTACAACACTTTGAATACCTGATGTAAGTACAGCTAATATACACTGTCAAAGCTTGACTTTCTATGTGGTGACAGCAGAATCTCCCAAACTTTTAATCAGTAAAACAAACAGCACTGGGGGAGGCAGGGGGAGGATCGGAATACTAGCCTAACTTTTAATCCACACATTTCCCTCCCTCTTCCGTACTGAAATGAATAATGAATGAGCTGGGTCATGATTGCTTTCAATAAGTATGTCAGAAATCTTCAAAACAATGAGACGAGGGTAAGAGTTGTAACAAGCTCAGACATCAATGGTCTTCCTAACAATGCTACATGCTTATACAACCATATACTATGCATCTTTTTTTATGCATCAGCATACCGGGAACTGCAAAACCACAAGTACCAAAGTACCAAAGGTACTTGAATTTTATTGCGAAACTTATTATGCAAACAAAAATTAACAGAGAATTTGTGTCTGGAATCCGAGAATTTAAACCTTGCCTTCACCGTGTGTCTGGGCACAACTAGGATTTTCCGACTCGAGTGTCACCTTACACCTCCCATCAACTCTGTCATGCAACAGCGGTTCACCCAAAGCATCCGTAACTCCAGGAGACTTTCCAGGTTTTGTTGTCATCGTCCCCCCACGCCTCCCTCGCTGCTTCGTTCCCGTGCCCAGCTGTTCCCCTGAGTGTTTCTCGGCCCTCCCTCCCGCGCTTCCCAAGCCAGGACCTCGCACCGAGACGCCTGCGGGGCGCTCCCCAGCAGCCAGGGCCGGCATCAACCTCGGGCCGCTGTCCCGTCCCGGCTCCCCCGCCAGCGGCGGGGCCAGGATCGCTCTCACCGGGCAGTAGCGCAGCCCGTGGGTGCCGACGCCCATCAGGTGTTTCGCGTCTCGTTGTAATTGAAATTGTTCTCCAAGTAGCCGTGCCCTCCCGCAGCCCTGAAAACTCAGATACTTTAAAAAAATTTAAAATTCCTTCCCCCACTTTTAAGGATCACCCCGTCCCCCAGCTTCAAAAAGCTTCTTGCAGATTTTCCCTGGTGCGATTTCCAAGCCGTCCGTTCAAAGGGACTCGTAGTCACATGCCCAGAGAAGCGACCTGGCACCTACAGGCCGGGACACGGGCTTACCTTCGCCTCCCCCGCGTCGGGCTCCTCCTCGTAGTACCCCTGGCCGGACTCGTAAGCGGCGGCGGCGGCCGGCTGCCGGGGTCCCAGGAGCACGGCGCCGGCAGCGAGGCAGCAGCCCAGGGAAAGCACCTCCAGCAAGTGCATGGTGCAGGGCGCAGCGGGGCCGCGGGGCAGCCGGAGGAATGCAGGCGAAATTATGAGGCTCCTTCTCTTCCTCTTCCCCCCTTCTTTCGCCGTCCTTCTCCCCCCTCCCTCCCCTCGCAATATCCAAGAGAGTAAAATCCGTGGGATGCCGAGGATGCGGTAGC
>VXAU01001111.1:2008-13877 GCA_013399695.1 Formicarius rufipectus | reverse complement strand
GACGCCTGTCAGCGGCGGCGCGCCCGGGGGTGCACGGCGGCGGCGGCGGCCGCGCATGGCGAAAGCGCCCTCTGCCTGCGCCTCTGCGCGGCGATGGGGGCCGGCGACCGCCTTCCTCCTCCTCCTCCTCCTCCTGCTGCTGCGGCGCCGCCTGCCGCTGGCACCCCGGGGAGCGGAGCGCCCCCCACCGCGGGCAAGAGGCCGCCCGGGGCGCGCTGCGGCGGTGCTGGGCAGGGGAGGCGAGCGGGCCCGGCCCCGCTGAGCTGGGCTCGTCCCGCCCCGAGCCTCCGCTCCGCGGAGATGAAGCCCGGTGTAGGTCGCAGCCCCGAAGGGAGAACAACGTGCTCGGCTTATTTCATTCGGCTCCGAAACCAAGGGATGAAGTCGGGCAAAATACACACAGAGAAATCATGCAAGACAACTTCTGGGAATCCTAGTCAGTTACTTGCTGTGTTATCCTTGTCAGTTACTTGAGCAGTGTTGGCAGATGCGTTTAAGAGACTAGGCAGATATTTTCGCCTGGAGAAAAATAAAATTTTCTTTTCATGTTAGAGTAGACCAAAGAGCTGTATTAGAAGAAAAGTACCACTCCATTCAGACCCCTAAATAAAACTGGGCACAGATACTGTGTTCCAGTTATACTATGATTAAAAGTTAAAAAATATAAAATGCACATTGCTATAAAAAGCACACACACTACAGCCTGCTTGAATCTCAGCTCTGCTAAAAGGAAAAGTTATATCCTCTATACTATTATTTTTTTGCTTGATGTGAACAGCATTATTGAACCTCGTGTAAACATTTAGAAAGATTTTCAATCACTTTCTGCGTCACTTGAGAACATCTTTTGGTAACAAGACTGTATGGGAACCAACTGTGGGGCAGATCCCTAACTGCCTTGATTGGATGCTGGCAGTCTGCTCATGTTACACTGCTCTTATTCTTCGGGAATCCCATTATGTAACTATTCCGGAAGCAACATTCTGGGAGTTATACATAAAGATGTCTCTAGTAGGCCTTTAGGTACCTCCTTTTTGATTAATTTCCTATCATTTCCAAGGCAGTACCTTGCTGCTACACAAATAAATTATTTTGATGCTAGAAAGTAGTTTAAGTAGATCTGCATTTTAAGAGTTTGTATAGATATTAGAAAATTATTGAAGCACTAACATTTTTTAAATTACTTAAAACAGAGTAAAACAATGAAATAAAGACAGAGTAGAAGTTAAGAGGAACAGTTATGAAGATACAAAACAGCATACATATATTAAAAGGCCCATTGTTCTTCACAGGACCCTTTGCAGCACTTCAGATCAAAGCATGGGATTAAAGCCTAGAGAGAGCACAGTCCAGGATGTAAAACCTGTCTAAATAGAAATACAGCATTACTGACTTGAGTTTAAAACATGTTAAAATCTCTCAAAAGCATCACAAGCTATGTAGAAAGGAAGTTCTTTTGAAGCAAGTTCATAAAACCCACCTGACAAATCATGCACAGATAATACTATTTCAGTAACTGAGTGTCGTGCAAGGAGCCTCTCTGTAACTAAGTCACAAAACAGGATGGAATACCACTCCCGCTGTGCCATCATAATATCAGCTGGCTTCATTATTTATTTTCCCAGTTCCCCAGCGCTGTCATTCTTCCCCCCCCCAATTCATGGAACATCCATCATGGGATCAAAGGCTTTTATGTAATAGAGCATTTCTACCATCTGTGTGTATAGCAAGTTTAAAGTATCATAATTGAAAGCCAGTAATCACAGTCATAATGGCTCAAGTCACAGTCTAATAATAAGATTTTAAAAATAAAGTGGTTGAAATCTATGATACTTCACATGTTTGGTGTACAAACAAATAAATATACACTTTGCTCTAGGACACTAAAGTTTAATTCAATCTAGACTGTATTTTTCTCCACCCATTAAAAGATGGCTAATTTAAAGGCTTACCAATGTAAATATATTTTCTCCTTTCACCACCACTTAATGATTAATATTCCTTCTTGTATCTTCAAATGAAGCAGAAATCAGCCTACAGGACAATTAATTTAGAATTCTAAGAGACACTCTGTACACTGACAGTGAACTGACCTTACACAAATGAATAAAGAGATAACAGTGCAGAGACACAGGTCTGCATCTGGGTCTTACCCTGTTATGTCTCAATAGCAATAGCTACTGTTGAAAAAGAATGCATTTTTTAAGGTCTTTTTATATATTTTTTATGATTTTTTTTTTATTCCTTCAAATTATTTTTTTGTATTGTTTTTAGGATGCATTTAAAAAATCCAGGCCCCAATCTCTTGTTCAAGTTGGTGTAATATTCATTTGTCAAGCATGCTCCTGTCCTATGTCTAAACATATCTGGTATGTTCCTTTCAGATACATTCTACTTCTGAACCATGGATGTGTTTCGATACCTCTTTCTTATCTCCAGTCATTACCAAAATGAAAAGTCAGAGAGGACTCCCTACAAGAAATGTGAGCTGAGACTAGGAAACAGAAGAGTCAACAGCAGCAAGAAAAATCAGTAGCATGCTTTCACAATGTGGTCTATTTTCTTATTGTAGAGTTAAATATTAGCAATTGCTTTCTTTTTACAGAATGTCATTTCTATTGTCTTTTTTTTTTTTTTCTGTTTGATTCAAAGCAATCTCCATTGCATTCTCCTATTAAATAGACACACATTGGTGCCCAAGAGTTAAAATCAGAGATAACACTGTATGCTTTTTTTAACACACATAATCTTGCTGGTGATTTTCAGTAGAATTTATGTTTAATGTAAATCTCAAAAGTAAAAAGCGTTGCTCCCCGTGCCCAGCAACTCAAAAAACTGTGCAAGTGCCATTCTGGGGTCCTTTCAAAAGACTAAGGTAACCTTCCTTAGTTCCATTACAGATAGGATTCCCCTATAATTCCTCTCACGCTTAAAAACATAGAAAAAAAACCCTTGGATATTGATCAGTGTCTTAAATATCAATGTCTTGTGCAGATACAGTAAATTATTAGCTGTAAATGTATAGGGGACAATTCAGATTCAGTGCCAAATTGAATAGAACAGCTGCTTACCGATGTGTTTTCTGCTGTTTAATTATTCAATCCAGTTTTATTACACATTTCTTAACATATTACTTATCTACTCAGAGTAACCAGCTTTATGGAAGACTTAGCTACTACAAATAGTACAGTGAATTTGAAGCTGTAGTCCACTTCTCAAACTCTATTTGTATAAAACATGATTTAGTGGAAATATTTAGGAGTGCTGCTAGTTTTGCTGATTAGGTGGTGAATGGCCTTCCTCAGTTATCACAAGCACATTCAAAACCATCTCTTTTTTGTGTGGGAGGGCCCTCATTTAGTATTTCCTTTAACAATCCTAGAAAAGGATCTAGGAATGGTAGCATGAAGACCATCAACAGCAACTGAAATATTTTCCTTAACTTTGATCAGGCATCCTCACTGTAAAACTCAACCCATGGGAAACTGTTCTACACCAAACCTTCAGCTAGAAATCCCAAATGAATCCCTTCCTTTTTTCTCCAAAATTATTGCCAGGACAAATAATTTCAGTTCAGTGAGAAAGACACGATTGCTGCAAAATCATGATTTTCTGCATCGCTTGACCTAGCAGCCTGCACTTTATTATCTAGAAATTTCTCTTTTGTTCAGTATAAAAGTTGGTGCCTTTTGAAAATTAATTAACAAGACAAGAATCCTTAGTCTTCAGCCCTTTGACACCAGTTGATATGCAAGGATTACAGGATTATTGGGATTTCTTTGTCTTCAGGGATTCCCTTTTTAAACTGTTAAAATCAAATCTCTTGGCATCAAATGTTAGAATTTCTCTGTTCTACAGACTGACTGCAATAGTGTAAAACCCTTGCAACTTTTGCTATAATAAGGGGTCGATATGATGCAAAAATGGACAGCACAAGGCTGCATCTCAAAGTGTTTGAATTATCCAAAGTAAATTACATGTCTGTAAAGCTGCCCTAAATTTAGAATGAGGAAAGCCCTAGCATACATTTTATTCAGCTGACTTAAATTAGGATTTTTCTCTTTACCATAGTTTTTCTTCCACCTTGTGATGTAAGGTCTCACAGAAGGACAGGTATATATAGAATATTGATTTAACATCCTGTAAACTGATGATGTTTATTGTTATAACCTCTGACTATAAACAATAAAATGAGTGCAAATTTATGCTGCTTCTTGACTGAAAGCTGTGCACAGTCTAAACTGTGTATAAGTTAAGTCATGTCACTAAATAAACAAACTTAGATAAAATAAAACATATTAGGACCTAACAGCACATGACCACTAAACATACAAACATACCTTCCTGCAGTAGTCTTCCAAGTGATAGTCTGTGAGATAGCATATAAAATTTGGGAATATAACAGGACAAAACAGTCCTAAACCAATTCAAGATACATTTCTATACAATTGATAAAACAATGGCAGAAATAATTATGTCTATAAAGAAATGCAGTTTACACTTTGTTATTGCATACTTCTCCACTTATATATATTTGGCTTCATTCCCTGCTTTTTTCTTCAGTACTTCAAACTTTCTGTTCAAAATTTTTCCTATTCCAGAAATTTAGAATATGCTAAGCCCTTCAAATGCAAAATGCGGAAGTATTAAAACCTCAAAAAAATTGTCAAACAGCATTGAGATAAATTTGCTTCCAAACTGAGAATGCATTATTGTAATGATCCTCATTTTTTCCTAAATAGGGGTGTTTGTTTTTTTTTTACCCAAGTCAATTATTTTCTCCTATTTAAGATAGCCTTTTACATATTTGAACAAATGCCATTCCTTACTTAATCTTCTTGTTTTAAGCTAGATAACATCAGTTTTTCCAACATGTGTTTATAGATTTTGTCTTCTAAAGTTATGCTTATCCTTGTAACTCTCATTTGAATAACCTTTAGTTTATCCAGGGGTTCACCGAAAGATGTGCCCAGCACTGAAAAAGGGTACCTCAAAACCTCTGTGTTGTGCAGAACAAAACACCCCAACCTAACACATTCTTCCTCATGTACATTCCCCTGCGGTATTTGCTTATTGGGCAGCTTCATGTTCAGCTTGCAATAAGATGTAACTCTTGAATAGTTTTGAGGATTTTGTATCAAGACATGTTCCCTTTCCTGCAGTTGTAGATCTGACTTTTCCAACATAAGCGGAGCACTCACATTTCCCAACAGAAATCCACTATTGTTTCCTAGTCATTTTTTTCACTTCATGCAAATTATTTCCAATTTTAAACCAGTGTTTGCTGTCCTTGCTCCCTAGATCTCACCTATGAATATAACAAAATATAGACGTATTCCAGCTGTGCAGTCTTTGATTCCTTGTGGTCAGAAAAAAACACTGTTAGTGACCTATTACAAAGTTTGGTTAAAGGTTGAAACTTCCCTCTTGACTTATTGATCCAGACTGCAGGGCTTGCTTCAGCCCATCATACTGATTCAGAAACCAAAAATGCTGAAATGTGGGATATTCAGGTCTGAGATTCTTGCTTAGCTCTGTCTTCATTTTTCACATAGTTGAAAATGGTTGGTGATTAGTTTCAAAATGATGGAAGAGAGGTTTGTGGTTTGGATTGAGTTTGTTGGTTTCATTTTGTTTTGATATACAAGATAGTGAACTCCTGGAATTTGTGGTTATGACAGGTTTAAACTGTGAGGTTTAAGAATGGATTAAACATAGTAATGGACATCAGAACCATAAATTGATTTTTAAAAAGAAGGTGAAAAAAGGTAGGAGTAGAACAATGTTGCATATCTAGTTCAATGAACACAGATGCTTGAAAAGCATGATGGAAACGGACTACAGTCAGCGGGCCCTCCCTAAAGAGCATGTTCAGTTGCAACTGTTGGAGACAAAAAAATAGATAGTCTAGACAGATGGTTTGTGTAAGCCAATAGGACATATCTTATATTTTGAGGGAAACTGAATCAATTTCTCATTGATTCAGGTCCAAACCACAAAGTAAATTTGTTCGTGTCTTTTAGTCTCATGTTCAGACCACATATACTTAGTCATAACAAATACTTATTTTTACACATTGTTATTGCACTAAAAGTCAGTTCAACAGATAGGGTTGGAAGTACGTACACAGGAAATCCAATTTGTAAAATATTCTTTATAATTTTCAGTTAAAATACTGAAGAGTGCTACTGCCTCTTGAAACTCATTGAAACTAGATTTAATCATTCTATTGTAAAAAGAAAAAACCTAAATGAAACCCCATGTATCATTTTTTTAGGATACATATCACAGAAAAGAAGTAAAGCAGAAGTTTGGGATCTTTTATTTCTGGGGATTTTTGTTTGGTTTGCATTTGTTTGTGGTTTTGTTCGTGGTTTTGTTTGTTTTTACAAATAAGACACAACAAAACAGGAAACCTACATACCAAATTTCAGTCAGGAAGTTACCATTACTAACAGTTTGGATTTGTACCATGCTTAGCCTGGTTACTAAGCAGATTTTGTCCTCTGCTAAACAATTGCTGAATAAAAACCATAACATGTTCCCTTCAAAAACTTGTGTGTTTTGTGCTGAATCCAGAGTGTTATTGTTGCTATCAGACCATGGGATGTATCCTGGGCACAAACCCAGAAGCATGAAGAATGACCATCTGCAAGAATTCAAAATTCAATCCTTAACTTTTTCATTTTTCAAAAGCTGCTAAAGGGAAAAAAACAAAACAACAACAAAACAAACAAACAAATAAAACACAAACCAACCCCCCCAAAAATGCCAGACAACAAATTAAGGAACAAAGGTGCATTGATATGCAGATTGCATCAGAAGCCACAAACAATTCCTTCCTTCACCTTCAGTGTTCAGGATATTTCCTATTTCTAAGCACTCAGCTCTGGGTGACAGAGATTCTAGTTCCCTCTGATATACCGAAAGCTGTGCTAATTTCCCCCATTACCACGAATGAATTAATGTAATAAGAGACAATCTTAGACCAGTTCTTGACTGTTTCTTCCTTTCAGCATCACCTGTTAATCTCTCTCCTTTGACCAGTTTCTTGATGTTCAGCACTTCAGGCTAAACTATACTAATGCTGACTAACTGGAGTAATCACTAAACTGATGCATGCAACATGGAATGAGATCATTGCTGCGCAAAGAACTCTTCAGTACAGCACATTCATCAACTTCCTTGTTTATCTCTTTCTAACTTGAATTTAAGCAGCTACCACTGTTCTAAAAAGCAGGTAGCATGCTGAGTGTAATCTACTTTTTAAATTCCTATCCCATCACAAACCTACAGCTACACTCCATAGGGACACTTCAACTAATCTGTCCCACCATAAAATTCTAAGTGCAAAGGGTAGATCAACAGACCATTTTCAGTAGCAGGTTCCAGCTGTGGAACTCAACCTAATCTGCTCTATTGATAATGAATATAAGCCTGAGTGTATTCAAAACTAAAACCAACCCCCAATTCTTAGTAAAGTTCCCTGCAGAGATGGCATCTTCCCAGTGTAGCTAGCTGATCTGGTTTGAGAAAGAAGAGGTAGAGAGACAAGCACGTAAATTTCAGACATTTTATATATTTCTGAACTGTGGAGTATTACATTAGAATAATTTTCAGAAATGCACAGAAGTCCACTTTGTTTATTATCTTTTTTGCCTTATAATTTTGAGTGGCAAAAAAAAGTCCTAGTCATACTTCCACCTTATTTTTCTGTTCCCTTGAGAAGTGACCAGCCAGAAGCAGCCCTTCTACCATGGAAGGACTATAGGATAAGGGAACATGCTGGTGGCTGGGTTCTGAGTTGCCCCATCTGAAGAGGTATAGAGGAGGTCGGACTGTCAGAGAACCCATTGTTAGCTTACTTTAATCTTTTTTACAGACTAGTTTACAGTCAAAAGCAACCTGTCAAAGCCCATGAGCTCTGCTAAATGGAAAGAAAGGAAACAAGAGAGACAGGATAACAAAACAACAACAAAACCATATTAGGTAAGTAACCAAGTGAAGCTCAGTGAACATATAAACTATGTGGTATTGCTGCTGAGACTACAATGACAGCCACAATAGTTTTAAAAGCATTTTTTTGCTTAAAAAAAAACCCTACAGAAAGCAGGTGGCTGTACCACACATTTTTTGCTCAGGGGTTACTCCTAGTAAGTCTCTAATCTCTTATAATGAAAATAGATGTTTATTGTTGGATCTATGGATTTCTAGTACTCTAGCTGGTAAAACTACATAAAAAATAAAAATAGTCCAAAGAAATATTTGTTTCCATACAATTCTGAAGCTATTCACCTGATAGGCTAATATTAATAGCCCACAGTTTTGCACTGAAATCTTTAAAGCAGCCAGAGGAATTAGGAGCAATAATTACTTGTAATTATATCTTTTTACATTCTAATAGGCTTCTTTCAAATCACATATGATTTTTGTAAGTCCATATTCCTTTTCTTGTTCTTATCCAAGTATGTCAATAATCTCGCCAAAAGGGATAAGGCTCTGATGAGAATGGGATTTACTAGTAGTGACATCATGTAGTTAATATTCATAGGAGGTCTTGAAAAATCATTTGATTTTTAAAACTATGGAGGAAAAGTGTATTCCCCCTTTTCCAACAGAACTTCAAATTCTAGATGTACAGTAAATTCAAGGGATTTTCTGCATATTGTGTGACCTGTTGTTTAGTTAAACTGTGTAACAGATGCCTTGTTAAATAATAATAATGCTGAGTGCCAGTAGAAATAAAACAACTTTGAGTTCAATATACTCTCAGTCAAGGTCAAAAGGAGCTGGGCTCAAACTCAGTGAGTTTTCAAAAGCTTACCCTAAATATACAATATCAGAGTTCATAATTAAGAAGACTCATTTCATCAGTCAGCTTCATGTTCGCACAGAAGTGGGAGTAATTATAACATTACTTATTTTTTCAGGTTGGCTTGAACACTTGACCTCACAAGCAAACTCCTTTTTTCCCCTCCTCCTAAGATGCAAAACCAAACCACTTGGTTTTAACAAACCAGAGCTGTCAGTTTGACATTTCAAAGTATGTTTTACTGCTTTCTTTCAATAAAAAGATAGTTTATCTTAAAAATAGACATTTACGGGCTACTTCTACTAATTTTTCCATGCAAAGATTAAAAAAAAAATGTTTCTGCTTGCTTGACATTTTCTTCAGTTTATCAGTTGAACTGTATTTGTTCCAGTCTCTGTAATACATAGAAATCTTCAAATTCATGCAAATGCCAGGATGCCTGAGGGCACAGCTGTCTTGATCCTGTTGCATTGTGCCAGCATTCACTGCCTTGCACAGGGGCCAAAGAATGTGAAATCAAAACAGAGAATTACAAATTTTTTCAACAGTAGTCATGTGTGGGCAGATATTCATCAAAACTAACTGCACCCAGAAAGAGTAAAACAAATAGAAGAGGAGCTCACCATCCTTTTGTAATCCCCAAATTAAGGTGCTAATCTGAAGCTAAGTATCCGATTGCCTATTACAGTCAATAAAAAGCAACAGGCCCCTTCCAAAGGGGAAGTAATTTTCCATTTCTTTGGCACTTACTATAGGATGTGCTAAAATACTTCTCTCCATTAGTAACAGGGGTAGACTGTATGCTAACTTTGAGATCCCTAAAGTTACAGAAAAGAAGTCTCATGAAAATCTGCACTGGAAAATCTGTCCTTGAAGAGCTTCAATGCCATAAGGGGATGTCAAAGAAACATAGCAAGGGAGGGGGATAGGAAATAAGCCTCCAACTTGACCATTTGATTATCAAAATGGGGCAAAGGTAATAGTGGCATACTTAATAAAATGAGTATTTGTTGACTGACAGTGCTTTCATTTTAAGATTTGAGTCTTGCCCATTTTTTTAGCTCTTTGTTGAACAAAAATTGAAAGGTATGTCAGTGATTAGGTATGTCAGTAGGTTTTACTGGAGTATTATCAAATTAGTGAATAAAAAAAAATCACATTGCGATTGGCTGAAGTCAGTCTGAAAGTTCTTAGATCCTTAATGCTCTCATCTTGCTCATGGACTTTGTTATCTACCTGAGCCATTTGGACCATCAAAATCAAGATGAATGGAAACAGGATATTGCTAGATGATCTGCAATTCTATCTGAATTGTGGGATACAGTAGTCTGTTGTGAAATATGGCGTACAACATACTAGGTGCTCTACAAAGTGTGAAAGCAGACTACAGAGTAAGTGAAGGAAATTGCATTTGAGGCACAGCAGGCGTGGAAAAAGCTTTAAAAGTTGAGGTGGAGCAAGAATCAAATAAAGAATAGGTTCCAGGTCAAAAAAGAAAAAAAAAAAAAAACCAACCCTACATCTCATCTGATCAGTATGAAAGCTTTTTAAAGTAATCCTAACTGAAGTAAAAATTGTTACTCTAGTAGTAATAAAGTTATATCTTAAAAAGTCTTATTTTCAAAATCTGAGTTTTCTTTCCAAGGGCTTAGTAGCTCATTGCAAGGAAGGCCATGCTGTAGATTTTGAGAAGTGTAAGTAGACCTAGAAAAGCCTTCAAAACCACATGATGATGGAGCCTCATGGTTCATGTGTGTGTGTTTCTGTTTTTGTTGTGCTTTTTTGTTTGTTGCTTTTGGGGGAGAGGGTGAAGGTGTTTTTGGTGGTGGTTGGCAGTTTTTTCCCCTCTGAAGACTACATATCAAAAAGTTCTAATTTTATGCCCCTAGCCTTAGGAAACCCAGATAACACCTCCCCACACTTTTTTTCCTGGCCAATCTTGTAAACTCTGAAAATCAAAAAACAATTTGTCTCTTTCTAGTTAAAGAATCTCTCCTATAAAAGAGCATGTTGTTAGACAAACTTGGGAACAAGTTTTGTGATCTGATTATAGGTCAAACTGACTCTCTCATAGCTGCTTTGGTATTTCAGAAATAATGCATTCAAAATGTTCTGGTTAGCAAAGTGAACAGATGCTGCTCAAAAAGTAAAGGTTACAGTTTTTTCAAGGAAGAAGAAACAATATTTGTAGGTTCATTTTTTTTGCCATTGGAGAGACCATAATGTTTTCCCTCCCTTTTTTTCCTTGCACTGCAACTACAAGCCTTTACAACATGTATTATTCATAAACATAACTGTATGAGGATTTTAATTTAACAGGATAAACTGCCTTGCTAGACTCTCTATGATCTTTACGACAGTAAGGATGATTTTTTTTTTCTGTGTGTGTGAATTGGGAGAAATTTCTACAGTACTGTTATATTTTTATAGAGTACATTAATTTCTGGAATTGCTATGTGCATTATGTAATATACACAAAACATATAATCCTCCCCTGTAAAGAAGTGGGGAGGTGCGTATTTTAAAAGCCTGATTTTATAATGGATGAAAAAAAAAATTAAGGAAATCTCTAACAAAACCTCTTAGATTATATCACGGATGACCAATATACCTAAGTATTAAAACTCAATATCATTTCATTTCCCATCTTTCCGACTAGATCTAGAATACTGTTCTGCTCCTGAGAGATATGAACAGGATAAAAAATAAAAAAATAAAAAAAATTCCTACTTGAGTAGGGGAGAAATATGAAATATTTTACCTAAAATTATGAAGTCTTCTAAATCAGAAATACAGATACCTGAGGCAAAGTGCACTCCTATATGTCTGTCTCATTGCAAGGGAACTCCTCTGATTCAAAACTATAACTCAGATCATAATGGATATCCTTGTCCAGTTATGCATGACTCATTATATGTCCAGGGCAGCTTTTAGAAGACTATTGTGGAATGATGTTTTCAATAAGAGCCTCAGAATTCTACAAAGTAGCGGGGAAGCATGCAGAATTTCCTTACTCACATAACACTATGGTAGTCCTTACACTTAAGTGTGTTTTGA
>VXAU01001109.1:14506-49942 GCA_013399695.1 Formicarius rufipectus | reverse complement strand
GTCTAGCCATGATGATGATCTTCCATTTCATTTTCTTCATTCTGACGTTTTTGCTGCATGGTGCCTTGTTCTGTTCCTTTTCCTCTTGTCTCTTTGTCATTTCCTTTCATTTTGATCTCTCTTTTTCTTATTCTGTCACATTTATCTGCATTTATTTCTCTCTTTTCTGCTTCTTACATGCTTCCTTTTTCTTTTCAAATATGACATGTCAGTATCAGCCAGTTTTCCTTCTGCTCTCTTCAAAATTCTCTTCCACCCCACAGAGTTTAAAAATCTATAGTATTTCTTGTTTTCATTCTCCTTTCTTGAATGCAGTCTTCTTTCTGTGTATTTTACTTTTATTTCCTCTTTTCTTCCAGGCTACTCCATTTCTCTTCCCTTTTCTCTTTAGGGGGTTTTGGGGTTTTTTTGCAAAACCACTCTAGATCTTTCTTATTCACACAACATTATGTGCTTTGTCACACATCTTTTTTCCATCTCTATTTTTCTGGCATCACATACATGTGGGACCAGTAGAAAAGGTTGATGACAGGATTTCAGAAACAAGAGGAGGAATATGGGCACCTTATCAGACTTCAGTAGAGGATGCCATATGGATTGCAGGTATCTGTATCAACCCCAGCTGCAATTTTCCCTTGTGGCTTTGTATGTAACCCTCTCCAACAGAGCTGGCCAGGTAATATTTATTCAGCACTGGAAGGTATGTAGAAGGCATGGCTGTGTCCCACATTCCACTGCTCCGTCATTGTCCACTGCCTGCAAGGACTGGGTGGGAAGGAAGGCAGACTGTGATAGACTCTAACCATTATCTGCCAGGATCAGGAGATTCTGAAGAGCCTTTTAAGGGTGTAAAAACCTATGCACATTCTGGTTGTGCTCTTCTTTCCATCTCCACACCCACAGAATGAAC
The DNA here is from genome assembly GCA_013399695.1 of Formicarius rufipectus. Lineage (NCBI taxonomy): Eukaryota > Metazoa > Chordata > Aves > Passeriformes > Formicariidae > Formicarius > Formicarius rufipectus. The sequence continues at coordinate 49,032 of VXAU01001109.1, read as the reverse complement.
TGGAGGATGGCCTGACAGGGTAATTGACAGAGTAAGATGCTGGTATGAATTCATGCCAGCCTACAGTCGCTTGCTCACTGGAGTTTGAATTGCCTCTGAACAGCTCTCAGTAGCTCTCATTTAAACCACAAAAATGTCAAAATATTTTATGCAGAGAAAAACATAAGTGAGTTACCAGGGATAACTGTTTCTGAGTTCATGCCTTTTAGCAAACAATTTCTGAAATGAGTTCTCCCTCCCCCCCCCATGTAGCAGTAAACGATTCATATGTTTTGAGGTTGTGAATGTTTGGATTTTTTAAATTTATTTTTTGAAGCTCTACTTTAAAATAAAGTGGTTCTCAGATAGAGGGATTGATTCTTTTCCTACTAAACTGAATGATAAATCTACTGTGGACTATGAAAAGGCAGCGTAGCAGTCTCAGTCTTCCGCTGTGAAGTAAGTCTGGAATCTATCGGTTCTACTACTGGAAATGGAAAAATTTGAAAATATTAAGGCATCAAGGAAAAATTGCAAGCAGGGATGAGGAGCAAGTACTGTGATTAGAACAAAATCATTTATTGCCATATGCCTTCCCTACAGAGAAAATTGTTTAGACACCCATTACATAAAAGAGCCCAGCAAAGCCTTTCCCTGAAAATAATCTACTTATACAGTAGCTAGATAAAATAATGCTTATAATTTATTGTGGCTCTTCTGACCCTCAGTTTCACTGAACTGATCAAAGGCTTTTCAGAACATTAAACATAAATACTGACTTCTGATTAATTCTTAACTACAAAAGGTGGAACATAGTGAGAAAAGATATCTTATTTCTTGTCCTTATGCTTATTCTCACTCTTTTTTACTTATGCACATCTTAATTTTCGTTCTTGGTCTTATTCTTCTTGAACTCTGAATCTTTGATCATTCACTGGAGTATTTGGGTACTACTAAGAGCCATAAATGCTGAAGTTTATTTAGGAATCATGTCATCAAGACATTGTGTATTTTAAGGTTAGGTGTTGAACAAAATGCTGTCCATACTTTGTTACCTGTACTTGTTACCTTGCCTACATTTTGTAATCTAAATATAAAAGGAGTTTTGAGTACCTGCTGTAAGTATGTGATAGCTGAAAGGAGAGGATTTGTTCAGAAAGTCTACATATTTTTATATTCCACATTGGAATCATCCAAATTATTCCTTTTTCCAAATTAGGCTTTTTGAAATACTGATTCACCTAAGAAGCATAGGCATTATTAAACACAACAACAAATAAATTTGTAGCAGCAGTATTTGTTTCTCATATTATATTCAGTGTGAATTGAAAAACATACCAAAATAGCCCCACTTTAAGGTCTACCAGCAGATATCTAATTTTTTCTTATATTTGATGATGTCATTTTAAGTCATGACCATTATCTCCTTCATTTTGTTTGCCCCTCTATTCAAGCTAGAATCATCCTACAAACACCTGTGAACTAGATTACCTTCCTTCAAACATCTCCATAATTTTCATGACAGCTTTCTAGCAGAAGCAATACTCACATACTTTAACAACCTTTTAATTTGCTGACCAGTTATTCAGGACTGTCTTTTTGAGCATCCTCACCTGCCAAAGATCTTTCTGTCTTTTCTTGCTTTTCCAGTTACACTTGTTGCAAGAAGCAGCTGTGATGGCCTAACTTCCTAAATGAAAGAGGCTGTAGTCTGGTTTTGCATGTCCTACCAACACATTTTGAACAAACTCCTCAGTTTCAGCCAAATCAAATTTGGCAAAGGGTTGTATCTCACAAACTTGTAATGTCCTATTAATTTTGCTCAAACAAAGCTACAAGAAAAGAAGGATTCTAATACAGCCTTCAGTAAAACAGTCTTCAGACAGTACCACTTCTTCTAGTCATCAAATAATGCACATGGGACCACAAACTTTGAAAGAAAACAGTTTGTTAGACAAAAACTTCATTAATTCTGAAGGTTGAGGAGTTGCTTGTCCTGTATTTCAATAGACCATGCCACAGTAAGATCCTTGTTTATCTCTATAACGTGTAGATAGTACGTTCCAAAAGATAGCAATGTGCAAGAATATTTCAGTATCTGCTGTAAGACATTTTAGGAAAGCATAATTCACTGAAAATGAAAACAGTAAACAAGAAATTAAAAAATAACTCTGATTTTATGGATATCTCACAACACTATATGTAGGCAAATCATGAATGCATGCTAAAGTGTAGAGAAATACATCAATCCAATCTAATATACTGCAACATAAAAAGTTGGATCAAATAATAGATGACATTTTCATTTTATATTGGTGTGGAAATTTCTAAGATCATCACATCATGGAAGAACAGTGCTTGTTCATGGCCCTGTCCTATAAGCTTGTGGACTAAATACCTTTACTTTTTCACATCTTTACTGTATTGAAGTAATTTAGAGACAGCAATGAATCTCATTTGAAAGGCATTATGCAATATCTTGACCAAGACTGATCATGGTACCATTTCACTCATATTTTGAGAAAAGGAAAATTCTAATTTTTCATCACAGATCAGTCAAAATAAAATTCTATTATTTAGCACAGCAGAAAAATGCTGTAAGTCAGGAAAGTCTACCAGACTTACAGCATAAAAAAGATGATAAATCAAATGTGTTTGTAATCCCATAATTTCACCAAGAACAAATCTCATTGCTCTTCTTTATTTTTCCTTAGGAGGCCTATTAATTTTGTTAAACTGAATTAATTCTTATCCTGTGACTGAATAAAGGTAGCTGGTAATACCACCTTTCCAAACTGTGTTACTTGTGTGAAATGGAGAAACACACCCTTATTTTTTAAAACGTAATGCTTTCCCAACCAGTTGTATCTCACTGAAATTGAAAGAGCTTTCATTATTATAATTATACTCTGATTGCATTTTTCAGACAACCATGATCATAGCAACACAGTTTTCATTATCTTTTTAATTATAAATTTAATAAAGACAAACACAATGACTGACAGAAAAAAATAGAAAAGTTTATTTTTACTTTCTCTTTTTGAATAGAAAACATTTTTATAATCAGAAAACAGACAAGGATAATAAATTTTCTTGAAATCCTATAATGTGCTTTGAAAACTGCAGTCCTTTTGGGAAAATGGATTTCATAATGGAAATATCACTTTAACTTGGATGCCTTTTTTTCTCTCTCTGCCATGCCAATGTCACAGGTCTTATAAGTTAAATTTCATATTTTAGTGTATAGTTAGTGGTGTCCCTTCTAAGATTTAAAATAGATGATAGATAGATAGATAGATAGATAGATAGATAGATAGATAGATAGATAGATAGATAGATAGATAGATAGATAGATAGATAGATAGATAGATAGATAATTGTGGTCTAGTTTTTGGGTAACTCTGCTTCCCAGCAGAGCGAGTTATTTACCAGATTCTTTCAGATGGAAACCCATGGGACATGCGCAGCAGAGAAGCAACTAGTAGCTGCAAGGAAAGAGACAAAAGTGACCCCAAGGCAGCTGCAACAGATGGAAAACAAGCTGGTATATCTGTATCTCATGCACCTGCATTTCAATGATATCTGCTTTATCAGTTTGTCCACAACACAGGAGTTCTTAGAAACTTCGACTGTAACAAAACCATCCTTCCAGTCTCAATACAGGAGCTATACTTAATTCTTCATCATCCAGAACACCCACTTTAATTTCAGTGCATGTAATAAACGGAATGCAATACCACTCAATGCTGGTTTACTTTGTTTTTAAATCTCTCCTTCCTTTTTCAATAGCTTGTTAGCATCAGAGCTTATATTTGTAACAACTTCTTTTCTTTAAAATCTTTTATTCTTTGTGAGGAATCAAAGTGATTGTGGAAATGAACTGACAAAAATATGTGAAAGGATGTAATCAAAAATCAAAATATAAAATTGAGGACAATAGAAATTCTGCTTTGCATAGAGTAGACTAGACTGTACTAGATTAGACTTGACTAGAACAGTTTGGTAGGAAGGACCTACAATGATCATCCTGTCCAACTGCCTGACCACTTCATGGATGACCAAAAGTTAAAGAATGTTGTTAAAGGCTGTTCAAATGCCTCTTAAACACTGACAGTCTTAGGGCATTGTCTACTTACCTAGGAAGACTGTTCCAGCTTGTGACCACCCTCTGAGTAAGGAAGTGCTTTCTAATACCAAATCCAAACTTTCAAACCTTCTCTGACACAACTTTAAGCCATAACCACACCTGCTATCACTGGATCCAAAGGAAAAACACTCAGTACCTCCATTCCAACTCTACCTTCACCAGAAGCTATAGAGAACGATGAGGTTGCTTGTCAGCCTCATTGTCTCTAAACTAGACAAACGCGGAGTCCTCTGTTGAATTTCATAGGATATGCCTTTCATCACCGTCACCAGCTTTGTTGCCTTCCTCATGGCATAGCAAATATCACGTTGTTTTGTTTTGTTGTTCCTTTGATCCTTATGTAATTCTCTCTGCACTTTAAAAAAAAAAAAAGGAAAAAAAAAAGATAAAAAAGAGGGAAATCACTTTAATAACACCTTTGACTCTTTTTTCTTAATGATTCATTGAAGTCTAGAGAAATCTGTCTGCAAGAAGCATCTCTGTAGTATCTTACCTAGTCCACAGGAGATCTGTTCCATTGCTATGAAATACTGCATATGTTGACATAATAATACAATGATATGTGAAAATCCTGTGGCAGGTCCTGATGCAAATTCTTCAAGGTGTCGAGTGAATTATATCTCTGTCTATTCATTAAATCTTACAAGCTTGCCTTATTTTTGTGCTTGGTATTGAATATTGATGGTTCTCTTTCTCAAAGTAACTTTTGGAGTAAAGTCCACAGGGCCATCACCAACCCAACAGCACCATGTTATTTATATTATCATTCCTACAGCATTTGAAGATTCACAGACCTCTTTCTAGGCAACAAGTTTCAGAATAACATTCCTGAGCTCAGGTGTACCTGGAGAATGTCCTTCAGAAATTATCTGCTGCTTATGGTGCAAACGTCTTGTGTACAGAGGTTCACAACAAAATTATACATGGAGTTAAGCTCTCAGATCCTGAAAACAAGAGGGAGTGGTAAGAACAAAGACAACAGATCTTGTCTGTCTATTGCCCTTTTCTGTAGGACTTCATTCTAAATAAGATGTCAGAGGACTTAAACAGTTTTCATGCTGAACAAACTCCTTCTGCCATACCTAGCTGGCAGGGCAAGAATTATCACATCCTCAGAAATTCTAAGGAACCATTTCTGATAGCTGCACTGGAAGAACTAAAACCTGATTTTACTCCCCCAGTTTACTTTCTAATGTTCACCCCTGTAGCATTAAGTCCTCCTCTCATGTGCATATTTTATATGCAGGTTAAGGTTAGCACATGCACTATTGTTTTTGACTGGTGCATCTGGCTTCCAAGTGCAAACCTGAGAACACTGAAACACAGCAACATAATGAGGAATTGTGATTATAACATTTAAGTCAGGCTCATTTTATTAAAAATTTGATGAAGTGTCATATATGGAGAACTTGCTGGACTTAATCTGAAAAGATGTTTAAAGTACGAAACAGGCTATTATTGAAAAGCAAGTGATCCTTAAATGATTATTCCACATCTGGAGTATCCTGGATAGTTCCTCCATGAAGATGATATCACAGGAATCACAATTTGTAAGCTATGTGGGAGCAAGAAAAAGAATTGGCCATTTGATTTTGCAACAAACATGCTTCCCACTAGGCAATATGAACAATGCTGCAGAATGGAAAACCTAGAAAGATGCATAGTTGTAAACAAAGACCTTAAAAATTGAACTTGCCTGGGTTCATCAAATAACTTACAGATTTGCAGGATGGCATAGAGATGCCAAGTTGTTGTGCCTTCTTGGACTGTAAATAGTGTCAGGAACAAGCTGATGCAGGACCAACATACCATAAGCAATTCCTCTCTGCTGGTATCCTGTGTGTAACTTAGGAAAATGTGAGAGAAATTAACACTTAAATCCATCATACTCTTTATACAAAAGCAATACAAACAGAGAAGAGATTGCATTTACTATGAAATAAAGCCAGCAGAGTGTGGTTTTAGTAATTTTGCTAGCCAGTTTTACTCTTAGAACTTTTGAATTGAAGTGTTAACTTAAACAGATCTTTCTTAGCTTTTTTTTTCCCCTCTGAATGCAACACATTTTGGTCTCTAAGTTCTCAAATTACAGTAAGTAGAATTTATTTTATGTTTTCATGAGACATAGCTAGAAGAACCTGGAACATTTATGTATCATGGATAATGCAGACATAAGCCTATCAATTATGTTCTTTTAAATAATTGGTTATTTCCTGTTACATAGAATATAAAAATGAATATATCTTTAAATAATATATTTTGATGCACATTTTTTGGTATGTGAAATGCTCTCTAGTAGAATAAGATTAAGGCTGGAGAACTTGCAATATATAATTTTTTATTCTGTTCATGCCTCATGATACTTGATCTCACGTATGCATGAGAGGATGAATGCAGGTCTGCACACTGAGCTGAACAGACAATACAGCAGGAGAAAATTTCGGTCCTTCTGTGTACTGCAATCAGACAAAACTGGAGCATTTTATTTGGGTTTTTCTGGGGCAGACTGCCCTGAAAAATACTTTATTAGAATCTTTTTATGCTTTAAATTGACTATCTTGTCTGTGAAAAATCAGTCATGTGTAGAACTATGTCAGTGTACAAGCAGGTATCACTAGGATTTCACCAAGACATAGACAAAAGCAGCTTTGTGTACCACACAAAAGGGCCTTGTCTCTCTCTTCTTTCTTATTCCATTGCAACTGTTGACATTAGAGGCATTATTCCATATTTACATTGGTGAGACATGATCACAAGTAAGCCTCCATCAGGAGTTAAAGCTAAAGCATGGAGGGAAAACCATTCCTTTGAAGGCAGCATCTGAGCAATTCTACATTGAAGAGTATTATTTAAAAAACAGCTAAGTTAGTACAGTTAGGTAGAATGTTATTGTGCTTTAAATCTCTGGAGGAAAGGTGATTAAGACGTAGTTGCTATTTTTTCTTTAATATATTTGAATAGAATATGTTACTTGCACACACTGCAGAAGCTGAGCACAAATTGCCTCACTTAACTATTATTCTAGGGAACACTGAGAATAACAAGCTGAGATACTTATGAAGTCAGAGAAATATGGATGACTCATTAATGCTCAGGATGTATCAATATCATGCTGCCTGACACTGGGGACCAGCAGCTTGAAAATGAATTGCAAGAATGGGTCATCAAAAGCAGGTCTGGAGATAGGACATTTTCAAGACCACATTTCTAGGGAGGAGGGGTTCAACTGCAGGGAGTAACAAATCTTGCCAATAAAAAACAATGAGGTTTTGTCTCTCAGATATCATTAGTGTTTGTGTAAAAACTGGGAGGAGGCTAGGCAGGAGCAGTGACTTTTATTTTCACACACAAAGAACACATATATTTGCAATACTCATGTGGTTATATCTCAGGCTTACTGCTCTTCCAACCTAATTTCCAGTTTAAAACTCAGAAGAGTGAAATGTATCAGAGATTAAGGGGAAGGAGGGCAAAACACTGTTGAGAAACGTTCCCTGGTTGGCCTCGTTATAAGATAACACCATACAACACAGTAAATGCTGTTGCAAAGACTTACAGGCATGGCAAAAAAACCCAACCCAACCCAAAAACACAACAAAAGAACCAACCAATCAAACAAACAACAACAACAAAAACAAACAAACAAACCAAACAGACAAACAAAAAAAGGAACTTTCTTTATTGACAGACCTTGAGAGTGCACAAAGAGGACTTTTTTCTTTTGAGAAATTCTGTATTTGATACAGTCTGTTGGATTAACAACACCTACACCAAAAGTCCTCTTGCCAGAGAGCAAGCAGCCTCTCCTTTTCTTGAGTGATAGGCCCTTTAGCCATCAGGGCTTAGCTCTATCTGTCAAGGTTCAGTTCATCCTTCTGAAATTGCCCAGCAGGTTTCAGCTGTAGCTGGACTAAGCACACCAGCTTAAATCATGTACCTTACAAAAGCACTGCAGTATTGATAGCTTTGTCATTTTCAGCCCAACATAGGTATCTTGCTCTGATTAAGGAGGAACTTGCAAAACTAAATAACTGACTACGTACATCAATGAGAATTTATGGTGCTGCATGCTGTAATTTGCCATTGATTATAATCAGTCAGAGAAAATTCAGCTTACACTCTGGATCGCTGTTGAAAGTGGGACTATACAGAGCAATATAAGGTACAACTGAAAGAGAGCAGCAAGAAATTATACTGCACTTCACTGGCACAGCCACTTAATTTAAAGAATCTGCACCTTCTCCCCCTAAACTCTGCCTTTGTGAGACTCCACCTCAAGTACCACATTCATGTCTGGGATCCACAGCACAATAAAAATTTGGATATGTTGGACCAGGTTCAGATGAGAGCCATAAAGATGCTGCTGAAATGCGATTTCTATGAAGACAACCTGAGAAAACTGTGGTTGTTCAGTGTGGAGAAGGCTTGAAGAGACCTCATTGCAACCTTTCAGTACATTGAGGGAGCTTATAAAAAAAAAAACAAACAGGAGAGTGACTTTTTACAAGGGCATGGAATGATAGGACTAAACTAAAAGAGAAGAGATTTATATTAGATGTTAGGCAGAAATTCTCTACCCAGGAAGTAGAGAGGCACTTGCATAAGTTGCGCAGAGAAGGCGCACGTGCCCCAGCCCTGGTGGTGTTAAGGCTATGTTGGATGGGGCCCTAAACAATCTGACCTAGTGGGTGACATCCCTCTCCAAGGAAGCAGGGTTGGAAATTGATGGTCTTTAATTCCCCTTCCAACCCAACCCATTCTATGATTCTGTCATTCTATTCCAGTTAAAAAATTATTGTTTCTATATCCTACATTATTATTATTTCTGAGGCAGAAAGAGAAGTATTTTATAGCTTCAGAAATTTCTTCAGAATTCAGAATTTTCTAATTCTTCATTCAGAGTGGCTGAGCACTGGAACAGGCTCCCCAAGGAAATGGTCACAGCATCAAGCCTGCCAGGGTCCATGAAAGATCTGGACCATGCTCTCAGGCAGATGATACTATTCTTGAATTGTCCTATGCAGAACCAGGAGTTAGACTTGTGGGTCCCTTCCAAATCAAGACATTTTATGATTCTATGGAACCAAAAGCACTGTGTACAAGGAGGAGTATGTGGGATGTTGGGGCATCCTGTGAATGGGGTCCAGCCTTGATGAGCCAGAATTGCAGGTTTTACTGGTTTTACCAGTGTAGGTTTTACTGGTTTTACCATTGAGTAAAGTCAGTAAGCATCACTTAAGTTTCATGCCCAGACTGTGGTAACGAACAGAAAGAGAGCTGTGCCTCAGTGTTTTTATCTTTACCAACCCAGAATTATGCTTTTTCAAGTGCAAAAGATGGTCCTGCAGTGGTGTGAGAAAATCTTGGCCTGTTGGGGTGCCTACGACCTTCAAAGAAATCCAAACCATCTGGAAGTTTTTATTCCTTGGGAGATGAGACAGTCTCTATATGCTGGGATAGCCTTAGATCACTCCTAATGCCAGGAAAGCTGGAATAGTTTCAACAGGAGCGTAAAATACCAAGTCAAACAAAAATAGATATCCACATATAACCCTAGTAGCAGTGTTTGGAAACATGACAATGAAACAGTGAGTTGATTTGCTTTGGTTTACCTTAAGATTGAGGAAAGCATTATGGAACTTCACTTATAAGTAAGTCAGAAATACAAAAATCAGGTTTGTTCATTAGTCATAACTGTGAGGTTCTAGGGTGATTCCCGTGCAAACACAATGCAGCAGATTCACTCATTGATGGGGAAGAGCAGGCTGGCAGGAGACACAGGACAATGGCTTGACTGGATATGGGGGATGCAATTGCAACTGGGAACTGACTACACTTTTGTCAGTGAAGTCTTTGGCTTATTGGCACAGAGACTTTGCAGGTGGGAATTTCAGGCAAGTCTCCATATTTTCCAGAGGCTGTTGCTGTTTCTGCTGTGAATGCTTAAACATGTTTGGTTAACTTCCTGGGTCATGTGAATCAAAGATTTGCCTGAGCTATTTATGCTGCAAAAGTGATCCAATCAGACATTTATAAATAGACAATAGAAACTTGGAGGGGATCAGAAACTCCTCCTTCAGAAGTGGTCATGTAGAATAATATTTCATATGTAGCTGTGATAATATATGTCAGCAGAGATCATTAAAAATGGAAAAATTCTTCTGCTAGGATGATTTCATAGGACCAAACCAGCTGGGTTTTAAGAACTCTGCTGGACAAAAGTTTGAGAGTTCTTAATCCAGTCAAATACATCTCTGTGATACTTGTCATGGAGATTCCATATCCACCAGACAGAAAAGATGGTCATCTTGCTCAGAACATTACATTTCCATGTGAACATTATTGCATGTCAGAATGTTAATACATTAGGGTGGGGATTTTTTTCCTTTTATAACAAACTGTCACGTATGTGCAGCAACCCATTCCCTTGTCATATTCACTTAGCAGACTACAAAGTCCAAGTGTGTACATTAAATGGACCCTGAGTTAGGTAAAACCTTCTCTTACTTCTCCTTCAAAGTGTCAACCTATCTATACAAATTTTTGTAGCACTTAAGTAACTCAGGTCTACTGACATGTATAACGTCCTTTTAGAGCACAACACATGTGTAGGCATATTTGACAGTAGTTGGACAAGAAGCAGCTAAGTAATGTGACATGGATGAACTTCTTCCCACCAGCTGGTCTTAGGTCTCAGAAATTTCAATTCAGTATAAGAACTCACCATTAGAGAAACATGTACTTTGTTGATTTGTTAATGAGGAGAGTGGCACCATTTATGTCTCGATCTTGTTGAAAATAGCCATGACTTGCTTTTCCATTTTTTCAAAACTGACCTCATCTGAGAGTTTGAATAGACACCTATCTACTGCATCATCAAGCACATGTGGAAAATGTGAGTTAAAAAGTGATAATTTTGAGTAAATGGTCCAATTGACATGATTGAAATATTCAGCAAAAACTGAAAAAAGAGAATGAGAATGAAAACAAAGGGCATCAGCCACCAATGACTAGAGTTGATGGTCTCAGAGGTCTTTTACAGTCTTAACAAGTCTATGATTCTATGTTTTTTTCACTCTGGTAAATGCATCTGTGAGACACTGGATTATTATACCAATTATGGGTTTGGACCACCTCAAGAGTATGTGTGCTGTGGGGGAAGCGACAGGTTGTGTTGCAGAAAGGCAATGCCCAGTCCTGCATCCCAGTCCCTGGAGCGTCCTGGGCAGCCACAGGACAGCTGCCAGTCAAAGGCTGCCTGGGAGCATGGCCAGTCTCACAGCTCAGATCCCCTGACCAAGCCCCGGGCTGTTTGGCACACAGGAAGTCCCTCCTGGGGGTGGGGATGTGGCCACGGCCCAAAGCACATCAAAGCATCACTGTGTGCTGTTCATGCTGTTTGGACCCTCCACCTGCTGAACTGCTGTGCCTGGATCTGTGCTGGATCTAGGAGTGGTAGCCATAACTTTTGTTTTCTCTCTCTCTTTTTTACTTCTGATCTCCTTTCTTTTTATTTTGGGTAACATAGGAACAGATGGGTTGGATTTTGCCAAGTTGTATGGGTTAGCATGTGCTAAGTCAATGCTTTGTGGAGTGCTTTATTTTGGTTGAATGTTACCCTTCAAACTTTTACCAAAATATCTAATTTTTTTAAGTTTGCTTGTAAAAGTACTCTCAGAGAAAATGTGTGCAACTTTTCTCCTTTGTGCTCTCTCTTAAGGTGTTAAAAGTACCAAGGACTCTTCTAGTAATTCAACAGATGATTGTAGCTTAGCACTTGGGGTCTTACAGGACTAAAACTTTCCTCTTCCATTGAGGCTGATCTGGGTGTGTGTTCTATATGATTGTTATTTTTTCTATATGATTGATATTATTTTTTCTATATGATTGATATTTTTCAGAGTTCTATTCAAATGTGCTTTTCACCCCACCACTGAGTTAAATGTCATTAACAGACCTAGTTAGCTCTTTTTTACATTCAGAAGATGAGATCAGTTATCTAAATAAATGGTTGTTATGCAGCTATAAGAGAAACTAAATTTCCAAACAAATAGTTATACTTCTAATTTTAGGTAGCTGCTAGTAGCAAAAAATCACAGAAATTGAATGGAATTTGCTGTCAGCAGACCCCATCCCCCTTCAGTGAAGTAAATGGCTAACCTTTTCCATAAATTCTCTTGTCACCAAAGATATGTTTTATGGAACATTTTATCACTGTAAGCAGTTCTTTCTCCCTGATAAAATTACATCATGTCATGTGTGGCACCTTTGGGAATGATGTAATGGCACAGCAGTTTGGCATACTGGCAGAAGCATTTCTAAGAGGGTGTTGTGGTGATGGAATGGATACGCATGTGAAAAACTTTCATTATCAACAAGCCTTAAAGCACATGCAAAACACTTTCACATATTAGGAAACGCCTTGTTGAGGAAATGGTAGTACTTCAGTTCTCTGTAGATTCATGAGAAAAGGAACCCCATCCAGGACCCACAATTTTTTACTTGAATAGTTTTCAATCAAACTACAGTGTTTCAGCTGGGCTCTAATTGTGCCTGGTAGACCCATTACCTTATAATTTGAGTAGTGTTGTAGAATTTTCCCCAGTGATTAATTAAACTGATGAGATAGTGCCAGATCTTTACAGAAAGCAAGACCACTTATATTTTTTACATCATCTCTGCCAGAAGTGATGCATATATATTGTTCAAAGCCAGTGGGGTCTTCTACCCCTCACTTACTAGGTTTACAATACCAAGAACCACACTGGTGTGTGTCTTTGTTCTCCATGGTAGCCCTGCCCTGCAGTTGCCCACAGGGGATCTTATAAGTCTCTGGAAATCTCAACTGCTTTTCACTTAGGCTTATTCCTACAAAGGAACTTTTCTGAATAAGGTTAAGTGTGCAGCACTTGTGAAAATGCCCGTGCCTGTAGCCAAAGGCACTTAGAAGACAGGAAAGCTGTCACTTAACTGCTGTTCACTGCAGAAACCACTGAGGGCAGCAGGAAGCAAAAATGAATGGTAGGATGATTGTATCTTTTACAATTTCTTTTCATTGCTGCTACTGCTCTCAGTGATCTGACCTTTCATTATTTGATCTTTTTTCCCCCTTCTTTTAATGCTGAGTGTTTTTCTGATAAAGGATCACCCAGGCAAATTTGCCCTGTGTAAGTGCAGCAAATGTAGGGGAGGAAGGGAGGGATGGGGAAAGAGAGCCTCTTAAAACTTTGCATAGATGTTCACAGATGGCTTGGGAAAAATAGAGAAAAGTCACAATTAGGCTGTTCTGTGGGGTTTCTTTAACTGAAATTCTTTCAACACTTGAACTGAATCAATGTGTTTCCATATTTAATGTGTATAGAACTTTCTATGAGATCTCTTCTCATGCTTGAAGTAGCTTGAGTATTTACTTCTGAGCGGTGTCGGAGCTATTTTTACTACAGATATATTAAGAACTTCGCTAAGGTCCAGAGTGCTTAGGCACATTATTGTTTGCAAATATGTCCACCTCTGATCAGTAAAGCATTAAATGAAGTCTTCACTCATAGAGAAGTTGATGAAGACAAAAAGTCTGTCTTGACAGTTGGTCAATGCTAAGTGCAGCTCCGTTTCTGAGTCAAGGTGGTGATGTTACAAATTGAGATTATGAAATTCTTGGTCAGTTGGTGGTTTTGCCCCTCCATTTGTCTTTCTGTGTGATTTGTGTACCAAAACACCATGCAGAATCCAAAATTACACACATGCTCCATCTTGCAGTGCATTATAAGCTACTTCAAAATTATTTAGTCCATATTGATCTCTGTGCTTACATGCCTTCATTACTTAGAGGGTTGAAACTACATATAGACTCATGATCATCCAACTTCATTCCAATATGGGATATCATGGTATTGATCTACTCACATTTCAGAGGACACCTGTGAGAATAAAAAAGAGAAAAAAACATCTGAGAAATGTTTCCTCTCTTGTTGGCATTGCACAGTGGAATCATAGAATGGGAAAAAGCCCCATGAATGATGAGGGCTTTTGCTATCATCGAAAAAATGGGAAACATCTAAAATTGCTCTAAAAGTTTTGACACAAGGTTTTGTTGTTTTAAAAGGTTTTCACGGAAGTGACTACATTTTATGTAGAACTCTGATACCAAAGACAAAATTTTCAAGGAATATGAATGGTTTATCTTAAGATCCAATCTGAAGGTGCTCTATGTTGTTATTAAATGCATCTAAGCGAAAAACAGCCCACTGTGAAAAGTTTAAAATAGAGGCCATAGGAGAAAGTTGCAAATGGTGGGACCCTGTGTTGGGTCTGTCTGAGCCATAATAGCTCTTGTAGTGCTGTTATTTGTACTGATAGCTAGAAAGGTGTTGATGTTTTGGCTACTACTGTCTGGCACAGCAGCAACATGACTGTCCCTCCAACATTACACCCCCACCAGCAGGTTGGGTGAGGACAAGATCTTGAGAAGGGGCATAAGTAGGCCAGCTGACCCAAATGGTCCAAAGGGATATTCCATACCACATGACATCAGCTCAGATATAAAAGCTAGGAAAAGGAAAGGTGAGGGAGGACACTTATTATTTAAAAGGTTTGCCTTCCAGAGCAACTGTTATGCATGCTTGCCAATGGGCAGTAGAGAATAAAATCTTTTCTTTCCTCTTAACCTTTCACTTTTGCTCTAGTAAACTGCCTTATCTCAACCTACAAGCTGTTTTCCATCTTATTCTCTCTCCCCTGTGCAACTGAGATGGAGGAGTGATAGTGAACCTTGGTGGGCACCTGATGTTTAGCTAAAGTCAATCCACCATTCACACAAACTGAAAAGCAGAACATGTCTTACAATCTTTTTTTATTCTTCAAAAACAGTGGTGTTTTTTTTTTTGTTTTTTTTTGTTTGTTTGTTTTTTTCAGTGCTTAACTATAACAGTCATACAAATAACTATTTATTTGTAACAAAATGCTTATCAGTAATACCCATGGATGAGATTTCCTTTACAAGGTTAAATGTATGAACGATAAATCCACTGTGACAACAAAAATTTCCTAAGGAAGCTCAGTTTTAGTGACCCCCTTTACCTAATATGAGTGAAATGATCTGCAGTAAGAACAAGAAATCAAAAAGAAGTATAATCTGAAGTGAGAATCTGCAGTTTGATTTGGTTTGTTCAGGTTTTGCAGAGCCTGTAATTAAAACCAGTATGCATGGGGGTTTTTTACCCATAGAAAACTATGAAAGTAGTATGAAAGCCAGGTCATTCTAGAAATTTTTAATGTAGTATGAGGAACATGAGAAACCATTTAAAATGACAAATACAAAATATTTTATAAAGAGTATAATCGACTTGTGTCAGACTGACCTTTTTAACCATTGATTTTTTTTGTTTGGTAACTTGCTCTCTTTTACCTTGGGGGTGGGGGGAGAAGTAGATTCAAAAAAGACCAAAATTTTTGAATAGTACCCCACAGGTGAGTTATAGGAAAAATATGTGCTTTGAAATCATTGATATTTATGAAACCTAGAAAACCATGAAACCTTTCCTTCTATAATAATGAACTAATCAATGAGACAGGTTGGATATTCCACAATGCATTTTTCCACATGGGACACAGTGTTACTCTTTCAATTACTGAAAATAATTTATTAATTTAAATATTATTATTTGTAATCTGTCACTGGGTATAGTTCCCAATCCAAAGTAGTTTTCTCTAGTACTGCACAATAGACATAACAGGCAATCCCTCCAAAGGGCTTGTACATTTTGTACATATTAGGGTTTATGGGTAAAAATTATTGGAGTTTTGAAGAAGATAGAATAGTGAATTCCTTGGAGGCCTAGCAGAAAGTGTTGAATGAAATCATGTGCCCTTACTTGAATCTCTGTATCTTGAATCACAAGTCTTTCTGGCCTAAATATTTGTAATACTGTAGAAGCTGTTTCTATTTATACCACTGCTGTATGGCAGAACTAGCATTGCTTGTCTTGCTTACTGCAGAGGTGGTCAACTGTATCAGTGGGAAGTAGTTAGGCAAGCTCAGTGATTTTGCTTGTGACTGTCCTCCTTCATGAATAGTTTGGTTCTTTCAGGATTTTGATCTGGTTTTGGTTTTTTGTCTTTCAAATGCTACTTCCATCTGCAAATCAATATGGCATTGTTGTCTAGGCAGTACTGTGGATCTGAGTAAGACAGACTCAGACCTGCTGATGAGTGCACTTATTTTATTTCAAGGTTAGATTAGTGCAGTTTCTCTTTGTCCCATTTTGTTATCTCAATGACACAGATTTGTCTGAGTGTTCAACTACTAATGTTTGAAGTCATTTGACATAGTCACTCCATTTGATAGCCAGGTTTTACTGACTTCCTTTTTTCAAGAGTTTGATGTGCATTGTTATGATAGTTTGCATCCTTAGAGAGAAGGAACATGAGAAATGACAGCCCAGGTCACCCCTGAATCCTTTAATGAAAACCATGAAAGTGTAAGAGCTGTGGCCTCTCCTAAAGCATGATTCAAATTGAGCCTGTTTTATGACAGGACTCTCATGAGGAGGAAATGGGGAAAGAGCATCCTGGGTGGCTATTTAGGGAAGGGATTTCCCGGGCTTGTGGAAATGAGCCTTACAAACCTTGCCAGCAAACAGGGCTTAGCTGATGAACTACCAGCTGCCTAGTCCTATGCATAGCAAGGGAGCAGCAGTTTGAATGATCTCATACTATCGATTTGCTGCTGTTCCCTGACAAATGAGCCTGCTCTTTATTAGCCCTGCTCATTGTCTCACAAGACAAAGTACTACTCGTGTAATTCTTCCCTGCACTTGCAAAGTGCACTTGTTATCATTCAAAGTGTTTTGTTCTTTTACAACTTTTAAGAATTGATTATTTAATTTGTTCACTTCCCCCACCATTTCTTAAAATCTTTTTATTTCCCTTTTACAGTTAGGAGGTCCATAGACACAGTGGAAATGTGTATGGAGCTATAAAAATTTTAGGTTGTATCACCAGGTCTCTTCATTTATTGTGATTTTGCTGCAATTTAAGAAACACATTCTCCATGTTGCAGAAAACTGGAGGAGCTGTCTCAGTGGAGTCCCATTGTACTGCTGGGGTCACTGCAGTCCTCATTCACCTGCCAGGTAGATGGAGAAATAGCCTTGGAGAGAGGAAATGCTCTCATTTTCTATTTGTGTCTTTTGATCTCATCCTCTGATTTTAGTTTAACTCCTCTGGAAAGACTGCAATACTGCTAAAGGACTAGACATAATTGTCCTAGTTTATGCTCAGTCCCTAGGCAGGCCCACCTGCCTTCCTACAAAATTTCCACCTTTTGCTTGTCTTTGACACCTGCCTGTGTCAATAAAGATATCAGCTGTGGTGCTATTAGAAGATCTGAATTTTAGCTGCTTGGAAAGATGGATGCCACTGAAACCTGTGTCAGGAGTCCTTGTTTGTTAAAGAACATAATTGCAAAAAGGCTGTTTTTTGAGAACAGGGAGTCTAGACTACTTACTGTCCTTGGTTGTGCTGATGGAACTCCCTGTCCTCCCTCACATAATTGCCAAAATGTACATGAAATTTTAATTCCAAAGCTTTATGTTATTACTGTTATAACAGGTTTGAGGGTTCAAAACCACAAACAGCAAGCCAACATGAATGACTCTCTAGTGCCTTCAGAATCAATTATTACAATTCAAAAGAACAAAGTGTTGTAGAAAGATTACAATCCACAGTAAGAGCCAGAGTCTAATAGCCAACTACCCCGAGAAAAGGAGGCACACCCTTTTTATTTTTTTTTACTATCTCAGAGAAGAGGTAACACCAGATCACTTCAAAGTAGTCACAGAAATGGCAAGAAAAATAAATTGTACAGTCTTGATATAAGATGCAAGGAATGAACTTCTAGAAGCTGCTTTTTGGCTTAAAAAACATGATAAAAAGTTCTGACATCTCAAAATTACTGGAAATTATAAATGAATCCTGTTAACTGGCTGGATTTGATAACAGTAATTAATCTTGAGAAACACGAATTAAGACTCTCATGTAAGTTTTACAAGGATGCTTGAGCCTTGATTTGGAATTCAGTGCTTCCAAATTAGTCTCGTACCTGGCACAGAACAGGGAAGCAGAAGATCCACTTTTAAGTCAGTGGGCATATAATAAATATTTTTATTTTGCATTTACTCTGAGCTGAAGTCTCTCAGTTCTTCCACATCTTCACCACCACTCTCCCTACCTGCCACGACCTCCCCCAAGTCTGTTAGAAATAGTCATTTGTAGCAGCTGATGTAGTTTCAAAACAGAAACTTTGAGTTAATTCACAGCACCAGACCAGGGCAAGTGACTTCTAACTATTTATGCTATGTCCTTCCTCTCTTTAGCATAAAGAAACCTACACAACTATGGTAAGGCCAAAAAAAAAAAAAAAAAGAAACCACAAAAAGCCCCACAAACAAACATCTTGAGGTTTTCAATAAGATGTGAGAGAATTGTGGGAAAAATGCAAGGCAAAATTCATATCTAAACCACATTCCAACTTTGGTAGAGGTTATAATGGAAACAATACTTGGCTAAGGGTGGAGCTAAGAACACTGCACATTTATATAAACTTCTTTGGTATACTGCCTATATTGTTAAATAGGCCCAAACAGCAAATTAGAGCACTGGTTCATTAACACCTTTAATAATTGCCTTCCTCCTATGTGAACTAACATTTAAAAAATACAGAGCTGTGTACTTGTGCCAGGGTCCCTTCTCATCAGGCAACACTTTTATGAACAAAACTTGAAGTTCAGTTCCATCTGTCATACAGAGCCACCCACCATCATTACAGTATTCTCCTTCCACCTCAACAATTTCTGTCTTCCCTTGAGAAGACCCCTTTGACACAAGGAAAATGAATTTTAAACCAAGACCATAAGACTAGACTAGATGATACAGGCAGCCTAATCATTAGGCAGAGTCTGGGTGAACATACAGGAAAAAGAAGCAACTGGGAACAAAAAGCTGATGTGGAAGTCTTAAATCTAATCAGGGATTTGTGACAACACTCTATAAAGTAGTCATTAAAAATTGTTGACCTGGTGTTAAATATTAAGAATATTTAGTGGAAGAAAAAAATCCTTGTGTTGTGAGCAAATCCTTAGTATGTTGAAAACTGAGGTCCATGCTGATTCACATTATCCAAGCAGTTAAAGTCAAGATGAAACATAGAATAGATGGTCTTAAATAAAGCATTTGCTTCTTGTTTACTGAGTGGTCAACATTCTTTGTGGGGGTGTATACCTCCTTTTTTATTTTCTGAAGTTAGATATGTTTTTATTAATTGAAAACTCTTGGCACAGCTTAAGAATCTTGGAGGCTTCAGCTGCATGGTCTGTTCTTGTGACCACACATTTACCTGTAAATTTGAAATATCACGAGAGAAAAAAGCAAACAAAACAGTATGATATTCATTTTTGGCTAAGGTTTGTGGCTGGCTAACTAATTCAAATGCACCTTTTTGGGGTTATATCCAATTGTTGGGCTGGGCTTTTTATGTCACATTACTCTGGGTACTGACAGAGGAGTTTTTCAAATTCTGGGTTTTTTGCACAGAGAAGTTTTTCAAATTTGGGGCTTTTAGCACAGCTTTAGGAGACAAAGGTCTCCCCTTTTTATCAAATAATGATCTGCATTGGTTTGACCAATAAATCCTTTTTGGCATCTGGGGCAAATGCTTGGTGGTGTGATTCTTTGTGATTTTATTTTTTCAGGTTTGGGGGAATTTATCTTTAAGTGACTATGATTTTTACAATGATGACACACCACTTCAGAGGGCCCTATGGCAGTTACCAGAGCTTGAGCAACCTTTTCAGCTATTTGCTGACTGGCTTCTGATATTTGGTTCATTAAAATTGCAAATTGGCTATTGCTATTTGGTTGTCTAGTGAGATCGCTCCTGATACTTCTGGGTTCACCTGTATGGGAGAGAAAAGGATTAGAAGGAGAAAATGGGTTATCAATATTAGCTGTTATATTGGAAAATGGATTATTTGGAGAAAAATGGCTAGTTTGTAGTCTATTGGGTGGTTCTGGTGTCCATAAATCCTGCTGAAGAAAGCTGTTAGAGGTGGAAAAGTTTATTGCTGGTAGGGTCGGTGCTGGCTGTGGAGCTCTGTTACGTTGTAGCAGGCTGTGCGCAGCTGTGGGGGCTGTTGCGGCTGAGCTGTACTGATTCGGTGTCGTAATCCCATCCGGGGCGGGGGTGGAGCCGGAGCTGCCGAGTGACAGTCCCAGGGGCATGGCCAGGGCGCTGCCGGGGGCTGCTGCGCTGCTGGCCACGTGCGCAGGGGCTGTGACGCGATCTGGAGTCACAGGAGGAAGAGCGGGGGGGTGGTCCTGGTGCCCTCCACGTGTCCGGGGATCCGGGGGGCTGCAGTCCGGGGGTGTCTGTGTCCATCTGTGCCTCTGACAGCGGCGCGGATGGCAGCGGTGGAGCGGAAGGGGTCTCCTGAGGCACAGATACATTGTAACATGGGGTGAGGGAGTCCTCTCAGGCTGGAACACATGTCCACCCACCGCATGGGATGGGGCAAACGTGTCTTGGGCTAAAAACACTTTATTTTCATTAGCAGACATTTTAAAACCACCCGGTCTGTTTCTTTTGCTACTATTAGGCTGGTTAGAGTTCAGATTAAAGGCAGTACTTTTTCCCAAGTCTTTTTCAAGGCTGGATGCTTTTGGGGTGGTGTAGCATTTAAGTTTAACTTGATATTTTCTTCATGTAAATCTAATACAGTCAGAATGTGAGCCCATGCTACTGCTGCATGTCTAGCTGCAGTATTGTTAGAATTTGCAGCTAACCATATCTGCCTCCCCAACAAATCCCAGTCCTCCACCAAAAGGCAAAAAGGTAGATGAAAATTACGCTTTGAAATAAATTTTGAGAGACATTTCAAAGCATTTTTGTCCGGTACTTTCCTGCTGGAAATCAATATATTTTTTAAACTTTTATAATTTTGCTTTTCTTTCTTAGTACCCATTTTCTTATTTAGGGTATGAAAAAGTGAAATTCCAAGACTTGCTCTCCTCTCTGACCTGCGAGATGAGATGTCCTGTGTCTCCTGCTGCTCTCTGGTATGGTTTGCTGAACAGGAACACGTGGTACCTGCTGAAGTCCTGGTACTGCTGCAAAGACCAGAAAACTCAAACTGTCTTCTGGTCCTGGATTCCTCTTCCTCACACGGGGCACCAGATATCCCAGTTGGGATATATCTTGAGCCTTGTAAGATGTGGTGTTGGTAGTGCTGAGGTCGCAGCAGTATGGTTTAGTCTCCTAGGTTAGGTTTTCAGTCCATGTACCTAGGAGAAAGGTGTGCTCCCTGCTCCCCCTCCTAGCCATGAGGTCGCCGAGCCCTTAGGGAAAGGACACAGAGACCACACAGCCTGGGGAGGGTGCAGCAGAGAGAGCTTTATTCACAAAACAGGGTATTTTATAGCCCTTGGAGGGAGTTCAAATCCTCCAATGGGGGGAAAGAGGATTGTTGTGGCTTTGGGCCAATAAGGATGAGGGAATTAACATAGAGGTGGGGAAGGGTTTCAGGTAACAAGGTGGACCCCGCCCTTCTGCTCACAGATGGGGGGGTCTTGGGAAGACACAGAGGGTTTCTGGGAAGGAACTCATGGAGAATTCTGGGAAGGGGTACACATGGATTCTGGGAAAGGGAAGACATGGCCTCTGGGAGGGAGGAAACACATGGAGAAGGGTAAACATACATTTTAAACAACAATAAAGCATCAGTTCAAGGCATTATCAGTTACATTCTGAATCCATTCCCACAGGTGTATTAGAAGGCTGGAAACACATTTAAAGACCATCATAACACCTAAAATGGAGGAGGTACTCTGACAACCTTGAATCTGGTATTTCCCAACTTTTTACTGTTTTAATTTGCAACCTTAATTTCTTCTTTAAATGAAGTGAGGGTTTGGGTGTTAAAATCAATGTAACTATTTCTCCTTCAAAGGTCCTGGGTTGAGTTGGGGGGGGTTTTATTACAAAACTGAATGAGAAGAAAATGTGTACAGCTAGATGTCTGTATCTGTGTTGGGGGTGTGTATATATTAGCTCAGGAATCAAATTAACTTTAAACAATTACGAAGCAAGTCATCTGCTTTACCAAGAAATATCTCTTACGTATAGTAATAGCGTCTTGGAGTTTGAAACAAACTAGTTCAGAGGCAACCTGGCATCACAAAAGCATGAATGGGAAATTATTACTAGATGAAACATGACAGCAAGCTCAGAGCACGAGTATTTTTTGTTTAGTCCTGGGGTTTTTAAGGAATAATGTATCCACAGCGTGGTGAATTTTTCTGAACTTTTAGCACATGAGATGTAAGGGACTACCTGTCCGAGAGATTCAATTAAGCAAAACATTAGTGCTCAGAGATGTTTGATTTTAAAGACCATATTCTTGAAATTTCAAAGTGGGTAAAATGTATTTCAGTATTACTAGTATGCAAGTCACAATGCCTGAGAAAGGTTACATGAGGAATTGCAGCTTAAGATCATTGTTGATTTTTCATGAGGCATAAAGGAGCACCAATGACTCTAAATGCCTAAAAGTTGGCACAACTACACTGGCTTCTGGAGATAGATTGATTCTTTCGTAATTCAGAAGATATGCTTTCCTCATTAAGTTGGAGAAGACCTCTTGCCATCGGAGTTCAGTCAGAGTGGGACTGAAGAATGAAAGTCTCTCAGGTTCTGCCCACTTTTCAAAGACTTAAAAATTTTAGACCTATTAAAGCAAAACAGCAGGATCCACCTGACCCTGTGACTCAGGAGGGGCCCATGTGAAAACAGATTTCCAAAGCAGCTGTGATAAAGCCTCCCCTAAGGCAACGTTACAGAGTAGCTATATAAGGACTGAAAAAGAAATAAGGTAGTGAAGGGGAGGGACAAATACAGGCCTAAATTAGGAAAGTAATTTTGGCTATCCACTAGGTATCTGCATCTACTAAGTTGAGCTGCAGTTGTGGTGTAATTACACAATATGCAGGCCTTTCCCCAGGGCTCTTCTCTAAGTGCAACTTTCAGTGGTCCCTGCTCCTTTCAGCCATATTCAGTTCAATCACACAGAACTTAGGCCTAGCATGACAAAAAACTGAGAGCAAAATTACCTCTTATTTGGTCACCAGCACTTACTAGTTTCGATGCATATGATGAGGTCTTGTGAATAGCTGCAGAGCATGGCTGGGAAGAGGTGGATATTATCTAAATTGTCCTCAGCTTGCTACATAACCAGTAGCATCTGTTAGCACCACCCAAGCTCATTAGTGGGGATATGTCTTTACATTTCCCATCATTCTAGAGTTGCATTAGTCAAAAATTAGTCCTGCTTGTAGTTACCCTGGATATAACTGGACATTATAGTTGATTCATACTAAATTTAACTCCGTTGTAGCAGTAATCTTGGCATTTATTCACAATGCAACAGAACATTGATGGCAAATGATAAATGAAGTGGCATAATCATGTCAATAAGCATATAATAGTAGCAACAGTAATATTCCAGATAGGTATGCAATTTTGCCTTTAAGAGAAGGTTGAATATTAGGTGCCTAATAATTAAGAGAAGCCAGGATAGGAGCTCCATTCTGTAGCAGGAGCAGCTATGTGAATTGAGTCTGGTACACAGAAGTTAAACCTCTGACGCAGAGTTGCTTTCGTAGAGTGGGAATAAGCTGCTGAAGAACAGCAGCAGCATGTGGTTGCTCAAAGGGATTTTGCAGACTGCAAAGTAGGAGGGTGGGTTTTTATATGAGATTAGGTACCATGTAGTGGAGCTTTATTAGCACAGTAGAACCAACTCTTTAACTCAAAGTTCAACACTGATATACCATGCTGCCCTTTGGATTTCCAGTGTTATTATTTGATCTTTATGAAGCTCTTTCCTAATGAGCAGGAAATTGCTCCTGGAGTCCTCCAGCATCATTTCAGCTAGGCTTATCTCTTTGATCTGTTTTGGTGGGTTTTCTTTTCCTTTCCACATTTTATAGCTAAAATAAAAATAATCAGAAGGTGGGAAAGCATGAAAACAAAGTAAAAAATTGCGTATCCTCCCAGTTTCTTAGTAGAGAGGTCCATGGATAATAAGCTCTAAAATCTGCAACACCAAAGTTCTGTGTCATTAGACATTATATCTTATTTATTTTCTTATTTAAAAATGAGACTTTTTAAGGCAGTTCTTACTAGTCATCCATGTCTCTGAAGCTCAGCAGAATAAGATTACTTTAAAAGGTAATGAAATAATAACTAGAACTGATTCCCTAGTGCATTTTCTTTATCTTTTTGGGTCCTTTTTTTTTTTCTGGACAACGCTATTAATTATAAAGCTAAGCTTATACCCTCTCCCCACTCCAGCTCCTTTTATGTTCTCTGATATGTTTCACAACCTTCCCTTAGGCTGCACTTTTAATACTAATTTTCTTACCAGATGTTGGGAAGCATGACTTTTACTATCATGATATTCTAGTGAGTTCAGTAGATGTTTCCATGAAACATGTATTTATGCACGTGTCTTGGTTTAAATGCAAATATTGGGAATGGGAACTCCAATAAGATTAACACCCTTCCCTAGTACAGAGAGAGAAAAAAAACTTGAAACGGTTATAAGTGAAAAAATTAACAGTTTGCAAAAGGAAGTAGCATTAACTACAACGATGGGGCCAGTTCTGCGCATGCTGTGCCTCACCTAAAAAATCCACTGCGCAGGCTTGAGGGATTCACCCACTTTGTGTCTGGTAGTCTCAGAGCTGCCCAGAAAAGCTCTGAAGTCTCATAAGAAAGAGACAAAAATCACATATTTTTGTAATATTTTCCTGGCCAGATACACATCCCCTTTTGTTCCTTTTTTTTTTTTTTTTTTTACACTCTGTGCTACTGAGCCATGTAATTAGTTATCCTGCACTTACTAGAATGATGGACAAAGACATTTAACTAGAACAATCTCCACAACCATATTCAAAGTAGCTCACAATCTAATTACTGATACATCATAGGAGAAGGAGACATGGAATGGGTAAGAGATGTTCTTTCCTGAAGATGTGATGAGTACAGAGAATATATTATGGTGTTGTGAGACTGTCACAGTGGTTCAGACTGTGAAAGAAGTTGTAATTAGATTACAGGAGGAGAATAACACAAATATAATAATAGTTCTTGAGGAATATCTGTATTCTAGTAATGGTAGAAGGCAGCAAGATGTGTTCTATCTCAAGGCCTTGACGTTCCTGTGTGCCCTGTTTAGCAGAGAAGCAGGCCAGTGGAGAGAGCCATCCATTCACTCCCTAGCAGCTTTGTCTATGGATATCTCAAAGTAAACCTTTTCCTCTGTGTGCCTAGCTCTTCTGTTCAGTTAGATTTTTTAGAGATGAAAATTATATACATGTTATATGAGAGAAGGAAGCATAGTAAGAGAATATAAATTGCAGCTTTAAAAAATCAACCAACCAACCAACCAACCAACCAACCAATTAACAATAAAGTATGATCTAATAAAGTAAAACCTAGGACTTTGTCCACATCTGATTTGTCATTTTATGTCTTTGCTATTTTCCATTCGTCTTGATTATGAAATCTATCTTGCACACTCTCAAGAACATTTTTCTTTGTTCTGAAGTTATCTGGGAGTAATGCTTTCATATTTTGAAATTCAAGGTTGAATTTTAAAACATATAACCACAAAAAAACACACAAAAAAAAAGATGAAGAATGTAGAGTTGAAATTTTTAATATCTCAAATACAATGTTTGCAGATTTTAAGAAAATGGTGATCTTTCATCTCATACTAAGCTATCACATACAGGATGCCTTTCTTTTAGAGAAAGAGTGAAAAAGAATCAGCTATATACACATGCACGTTCAACATATATGTAGATCCTATAAAACATTGTTCCTTAAAGCAGAGTTTAGTTGGAATGCATTTTAATAGAAAGGGAGAGAAGTGCCTTGTACAATATGGAAAGATATTTTCAAAAACCTTTATACGATTAAAAAATTATTAACAGTTCTTACTATTCCATATGAAATTACAAAATTTTTCCTGTGCCTTTTCAAAGCACACACGTTTCTTCCCTTAATATTTCCTTTGCTTTTCATAACTGCTAGGCAATTTCCAGATAAACATTTCAATCTTTCAGATAGTATGCCAGCCAATTACTTTAGAAATAACGAGCGATTTCCTGAGAATATTTTTTTGAATTATCTATTGTTATCTGATAGCTTTTCCTATCTTCTTCCTTTTTGAGCATTTTAACAGCTTGCTTTTGGAACTTCCAACTCCAACCCAAAACTTGGAAGCAGCTAGCTTTTAGTAGAAATGCATGGAACAGCAGTTGGATGCATAGCTTGTAAATCAGATGCAGTTGTGCTTCTCCTTATGCTCTTCACGTAGTGTATAAATGTATACAGATCTGAATATATATTGCTGCATGTATTCTTATTTTCACACTTAAGAAGAAAAGTGGGCTTTCTTTCAAATATATAATCAGGACAAATGTCAGTGTTCATTTAAAAATTTTCTCTACATTTCAGACTATTTCAAGAAGACGGAGGGATTTTTTGAGTACAGGAAAACCACTAAATGGGATAAGGTTTTACTTAGTAGTGGATTAGAACTTTACTTAATATTGTCCTCTGTCAAAATGAAGCTATACTACTTAATAAAGCACTATCCTCTGATGATAAGCATAATTTGGATATATATGTAGATGTTTATTTAGTTACAAAAGATCACTGGGTTTTATTTTTTCATGAGAATTGATAGGAAAAGAAGGACATAAGGAAGCATGTTTCCACAGGACTGTGAGAACCTTACCTTCCTCGAGTAATTTTGCTCTGAGCAGGTTGTGCATATTACTGAAGTAGTTACCTAAAATCTTCCTGTAAAACCATGATAATGTGATGGTTTAGGGGTTTGTTTGTTAGTTTGTTTTTAAAGAAGAATCATAAGACTGTTTTACTTAATGTATCAAGTATGGGGGAAAAAAAGAAAAATCCTTACTATTAAGGACTGCATTAAGAAGTCTTGTTAGACAACTGAATAACTATAGCTGCATGAAGAAATAAATAGAATGAAATGTTGTGTCCAGTTCTGGATTCCTAAATACAAGAGAGCCATGAAGCTCCTGGAGTGCATTCAGCAGAGGGCAATAACGATGAGGGCACCATTTCTCTTATGACGAAAGCCTGAGGGAACTGGGCCTGTTCAGCCTTAAGAAGAAAAGACTGAGAGGGAACCTCAGCCATGTATATAAGTGTCTGAACAGATGGTGTCAGGAGGATTGAGCCAGGCTTTCCTCAGTGGTGCTAAGCAATAGGACAAGAGACAATGGGCAGAAATGAATGTACAGGAAGTTCCATTCAAACATGAGGAAGAACTGCTTTACTGTGTAGGTGACCACGCACTGGATCAGACTGCCCAGAGAGGTTGTGGGGTCTGTCTTTGGGGATGTTCAGAAAGTGTCCATACACAGTCCCAAGTAACATTCTCTAGAGGACCTTGCTAGAGCAGGAGGGTTGGACCAGATGACCCACTGTGGTCGCTTCCAACCTTACCCATTCTGTGATTCTGTAAATAATGCATAGAATGTATTTTTTTCCTCTAAGGAGTCTTGTCTATCTCTACTATTTCTGGTCTGCAGCTACAGAACACTACCTCCCATTTTTCATAAAAAATAATTGAATGTAGTTATTGAAGGTATAAACTAGCCAGCTAAGAATTTGCAGAAATTCAGCTAGATTTTAATGAGTCAATCTGCTTTGACAATTAAAAAACCCTAACATAATCGAAAAAACAGTATTATGAACTTTTGATGACGTAAGAATTACCTTAAAATAAGGATCAAAATCTGATCAGATCTGAATCCACTGTGGCCACAGTCTTGCTCTATTGTTGGACAGAAGTTTAGTGTGGACTCCTTTGGTTTGTCCAAAGTACTTAGTTGGCGCTGCTGGCTTGTCCACTGAGGAGAATTTACAGGCACTATTAAAAAAAACATATTTTAAGGAATGCTTTAAATAATTATGTCTTTTGTAACTGTATCCACAGACGTAATTCTGAGGTGTTTGAACGAAGTTCTAGTTTTAAAATTCAGAGCGAAGAAAGTTCTATTAAAGTAAAAATACTAATACGTTTTCACCAAGATAGCAAATGATGTGAATATCTCTCTGTAATTATTAGAAGTATTAGTGAATAGATTGAACCAATAATCAATAAAAAATGTGTTGAGGTCTTTTTAGATGTGCAGTATCATAATGTACAAGCATACTATTGTGTATTTTCTGAACAACATACTATTAAACATTCATGTCTTCAGTGTTGACCAGAAGGAAATGACAATACTCTGCAATCGATGGAAAATTTATAGGTGCTTTCTGTCAGACAATGGTCAGAAGTCCTGTTTCTACTTGCACTGCCGTCTTGTCATGAGTGAACATTCTAAGTCCAAAGCTAAATTTAAGCTGGCTTAAAAGCTTTTGAAGCATTAGCCAAGTAAATAAATAAACAATTAAATAAATAAATGGAAAAACACTTTGTGTTTTCCCAGTTGGCTCACCTAGGAGCTTAGGAAACTTACAGCTCATTTAGTTGATGTCCTCTTTAGGATATTTATTGGATCAAATTTGAACTCTTATGTTTTTGTGATAAAATTCACAGTTCGAAGCCCATGTTATGTAGGAGTTCTGCCAGCTCTTGTAATGTTCTTTGAGTCCAGTTATACAAATCTTTCTGAAGAGCAAATCAGAAGAGAAGTACAAAGTCACTCAGGAAAATTCACTACTCATACTTCAGTGGTCTCTTGCTTTTGATGTTTGGGGTTTTTTAATTCAAATGGTACAGAGCAAAAGGTGAATTCTAGGTTTAAAAATGCCAACATTTTTAAACATTAAGGCTGTTTAACATGTCTTTTCTATAGAAAACCAAAGAAGTAATAATGGTAATAACAGAGCACCACCTGACTAATGATAAAAATGAGTTCTTGGTTAATATCACACTCTACAGAAACTAAAAATATAGATTTCTTGACTCAAAAGTGGGCTTCATTCCAAAAACTGAAAGTGCCATTTGCTTTACCTTGGTGTCCATTCTAATACCTTTAAAGTGAAGGTAAGAGAAAGGTGTTTCAAACACCATTTGCTCAAGTTTTGTGTTGCCTGAGAAGCATAAAACATACCGATGGAGCAACAAAAATTATAATGGAAGGGTCCACGCTCAAAAGTTTTGGTGCAGTCTCCCAAAATCTACACATTACCTCCTCATTATTAAAATGTAAGTTAAAATATGACAGGATTTAAAAATGACCTGCACTACAATTTAAGATTAACCCAGGTCTGACAGTTGTTTTAGAGAACCTGAAAAGAGGTTCAGATA
Source organism: Formicarius rufipectus (assembly GCA_013399695.1). Taxonomy (NCBI): domain Eukaryota; kingdom Metazoa; phylum Chordata; class Aves; order Passeriformes; family Formicariidae; genus Formicarius; species Formicarius rufipectus. The sequence continues at coordinate 19,494 of VXAU01001109.1, read as the reverse complement.
ATTCAGTAAATGCTCTGCTGCTAATTCCCAGCCCAGCTCTGATGATAACTGTGATCTGACCTATATCAGACCTATATAAACCTAGTGCAGGACAGGAAGTGGCAACATCTAACTTCCTTTCTTGGGATATGAAACCTCTTAAGAATTTGTTTTGCTGGAATTTAGACGATAGAACAGAAATGATTAAAAGGTCTCTACATTGCTTTAAAATTTAAGTTCCATTTGACACATTAAAAGCAAGTTAACAGGGGCTTTACATTCAAGTAATTAGTTGATAAAGTTACATGCAAATTCAAAGGCTTCAAGTAATAAGGTATTTCCTGTACATTTGTTAATGAAAGTAGAGGTTGATCCTCAATGACATTTCAATGTGTGACTTAGTATAGTAACCTTGAGCTTCCTATTTCAAGGTCGATGGGGATTTTTTTATGTGACCTATCTCCTAATACATAACTTATCACAAATTTGTACAGATGTTACTTTGAAAATCTTACAGGTTAATCATATCAATTGCCTGTTTTCAGAAGTGCTCTAGCTTTGTTTGGGTTTTGGTGGTGGTGGTCTTTTTGTTCATTTATTTTTTCCTACTTATAAAAGGACCCCATTTTCTTATAAAATAATTTGAAGTTCCATTATTAGAAGAGATAAAGGCTTTTGTTTTGAGGGTTTGTTTTGTTTTGTCTCATTTTCTATTGAAATAGTGAACACTGATGTATTAGAGAATGCCATTAGTTTGCAAAACAAACCTCCGCTGTCATTTTTATTACTACCTTCTTACACTCTGCATTGCTTTCATTCATGACAATATAATTATTTAATTAATTAAAGAATTTACATAACAGTGTTGCTAGGATATTTCATTACTTCAAGCACTCCTTCAGTGCTGGCACTTGAGTTTTCAGCTATTATCAGCTGAGAAACTGTATGGAAGGGAGAAAAATCATTGTGCCTCATTTTCTGGAACATGGGATATGATTACCATCACAGCAACCTTCAGCTACGTTCATCCTGAAATGTAATGTTTTCAGAATGGTTTCCTTTAGGTTTGAGGTGTTTTTTTTTGCCATATCTATGGATATTTTTGCTACTTTTGTGTTATAGTAAAAGCACAGCTTAAATATTCTTCTGTCTTTGCAGCATCTCTGTGGTTCCTTCTTTCAATGGTTAACTGTAACAGTCCACATTTCTTCTGCTCCTAATCAGTATTCTGCTGATCTCTGGCCCTTGGTCACCAACAGAGCTTTAGTAACTTCTCTATTCCCTCTCTGTGATTAACTGTCTTTGTAGGAACAGCAGACTTCTGGGAGCCGGTGGATTACAATAAGATATGGCCTTGCCAAATCTTATTGCCAGGTCATTTTAGAACCTCTAGTATCAACTTTATATGGATTTTCTGTGATGGATGATTATCGTTCTTATGCGATGGTAATAGCTTACCACTGCAGAGGACTGGATTTATTTCTCTCACTCAACAAGACTAATCAGGTGTGGTAGAAAGGGTTTAAAAAAACCCTGTCTCTATAGAATAACTGAGCTACCTGAAATCTGAAAAAATATGATATCATCAAACAGGTGCCATGAATGCAGTCAGTGTTAGGGTCAGACCCACTCAGAGACATATAATTTCATGCTTCTATAGTCCATTGCTCTTCAGTCTGAATAATGTTGCTGGATTTTCTCTTTGTACACTTTCTGTAATTATAGATTTCTCTCTTTGTCTCTCAATATCACTTTGTCCCTAACAAATGCTGTCCACTCAGCACAATATTTGAAGTTCAAAATATTGTGGTCTGAACAATAGAGCATTTATTCTCCCTGAACAGATAATATAACTAAAAAGTTCTGACTTGACCTATTAATCTTCAAGCTTTTAGAAAAAGTAGGCCCATGCATGAAGAAGGAGTTGGGACAAACAAAAAATTCTCCCACAAAAACGGAATTTCAATGCTTCATAGTATCTTTCATTTATAGTTAACTGGCACAGGGAATCATGCTGGTATTAACCATGATAGCTCTGGCAAGCAGAAGAACAGGAGGTATCAAAAATAGAGACCAGCTTGAGAAGCAATGGGCTGGTAAGTATCTTATCTAATTTGTACAAGTGTTTCCTGTTTAATTTTCTTTCATCTGCTCCTATTTAGCAACAGATTTAAATTTTAATGTCATTTCTGTATCTCCTTCCATGATGTCCCATTCCTTAGAAATATTAATTCCTGAATCTCTTTGCCTTACAATCATATGTGCTTTGTCAAAATCTACAGATGATAATGTGTCTTCCTTATTTGCATCCACATGAAGGAAATTAGGAAAAGGAGCAAACCTAACAAAGTATACTTAAACTAGGAAGTATTTTTGAGTGCCCTGTGAAATCCTTTGCTGTCTTAGACCAGACATTTGCCTTCCTAGATATCATCTGCCTTATAACTTTCAATTCATTGAGGGAATTGAATCAATGGATTTGTGTAGACAATTTAACCCAAAATTCTCTTCTTCAGGATGAAAATATTTCTGTGTAAATTTCCCTCTTTATGAAGATAAATTGTGATAAATCTGACTCCCTTACTATTAAATCATCATTTCAGTTAAGTACTCTTGCGTGTTTTACCTTCGTTGGTTGAACAAAATAGATTGTTTTCAGTATCAATTACAAGCTCACATAGCATTATTTTTAATGCTGAATTGGACATGTGGTGCAAACCCTGTGGATGTGGTCTGTATTTATGGTCAGCTACTGCTAACGGCCCAAAAGGTGATTGCAGGAATAGTACAGTGTTTAACATACCAGTTGCTGGAGTATTTTCAGCTGCCTATAATTAAAATGAGTAGAGCTTGAATTATTCATTAGTAAATCCTCAGACCAAGTCAGTGTCCAGTGGATTTAGCTATTTCTTTTCTGAACATCTTGGTAGGTCACAGTTGCTTGCCTAATCCCTCACCTCATCTTTAGCTTCTTTCAGCTAGAACTGAAAATGTTCTGCTACTGTACACTGTTAGTAATTTGATTTTAATAAGAGTTCTCAGCACAGGGGAAAAGAAATCAATGATTGATAGTTGTATTCTTATCCCTGAAAAAGTGCAAAAGGAAAACACGTACCCCAATAAAAATATATATACAGTATATTCAGTGACCTGAACTCTTGAGCATCATCTGTAGAGGGGCAGGTAATTGTTGCATGATGATTATTCTGTCAGCCTAAAGCATGAAAGCAATTGAGTGAAAAAAATACTCATGTTACATCACATGATTACTGCCTGTGAGCCATAATAAACAATGTTGTTCTCACAGTGGTGATGTTAAGCAGCAGAACAAATGAGTACAGCCTGCTGATTGTGCAATATCTTGATCATTACCAATTACTGTAACTCCCAGTAATTCAATTATTCAATTATTGGGGTGTCTGAATGATCTGTTTCTAAAAGGAATAAAGAATAATGCTGAGAATGCACCGCAATCACATTTGACTGCAAGTGGTTTTAGACATCTACAGCCAGGTGTTTCTCCTTGTTGAGTTTTCCTTCTGCTCTACAGGATGTCCAGGAGGTGTGTTTAAATTCAACTACAAAGGAATGCAGAGACAATTTATATTCAGGAGTAAAGAAATAATGATCCAAAGAATAACAGAATAAAAAAAAAAAAACTCAGAAGGGATGAGATGAGAGGAAAGGCTTTATGCATACAATGCACAACAGTAGCATCACTGTAACTTCATGGGTTTTATTGCTTTTTCCTACAGACCTGGGTTTAATCCTTAAATTCGTACATTTAACAGTGTGATTACTACATGTAGAAATTGAACTAAATGTAATCAGAGAGCAAAACTGCTGTCAAATGTCGAGTCCATGCAGAAAACAGACTTCCCCTATATTTCATTCGGGTCTTCCTGTAGACAAAGCAGGAGGGCAAGCATGATTTAGAAGTGGAATACCAAGATATCAGTTTACATCTATGACAGTGCAGATTGTCAGCTTCATTAAAGAATGAGTTCTGAATGTGAGTGAAAATCATTACCTCACTCAAGTAAATTTGCACTAAGGGCTGCAATATAGCATTGAGAAATCTGCCCTTAGTTTTAACTCCACTTCTGCCCGTAGGACAGACAGATCAAGGATCTCAATACTACATTATAGCTGGCAGCGTGCACACATACTAAATAGCTTACAAGAAGTAATTCTATTCTCAAAAGGACATTCAGCACTTATGAATTGAAGACACTGGGAGTCAGACAACCTTCCTTGTTTCACTTTTTCCCTTCTGGTCAATGCAAGATCACCTCGCAAGTGTAGAACACATCTTCTGTAGAACACAAATATAGATCCTGAAATCAAAAGGTTCTTAAAATACCTTTGAAAATCTTATTGCTCTACCGTGTGGATTTAAATTAAAAAAAAATAATATAAGGGGGGAGGGGGGAATAGAAAAGAAAATGACATTTTTTTAGACATATCTCATATTCTCTGCATCAGCTCTTTGAGGCAGGAACTATCTGTCTCCAGGTGTTTGGAATATGTTTAGTGCTGGGTGATGCTTTCATCTGACAGATACATTAGATTTCTTCTTGTCTTTCTAGGTTGGTAAAATTCATATAAGATGGCTTTATCAGTCCCAAGGAATACTACTTTCTCTCTCTTACTCATTTTGAGTAGATTGCACCATTCTTCTTCATTAGGCTGTAATTGCTCCATAATTATTTTGACTACAGCTGGGACAATAAGTCCTGATGGAACAGTACCTTAAAAGGAGGACTGAGAGTTCAAAAACTCATCCTCTCACCTGCTTTTTATTACTTCTTACCTCCTCCTGCTCTAAGTACCACAAAAGGTTACAGTAGCAGAAAGAAAAAGCAAAGAGTAAGTAATTTAAGTCAGGATGATCACACACATGCCCCTCTTGCAGCACATCCTCTTCAGAAAAGCTACACTTGCTGGATATATTCTGAAAAAAAACAAAAAAAAAAAAAAAAAAAAAAAAAAAAAAAAAAAAAAAAAAA
>VXAU01001109.1:3093-14484 GCA_013399695.1 Formicarius rufipectus | reverse complement strand
AAAAAAAAAACCAACCAAACAAAACAAAACAAAAGCACAAATAAACAAAAACAAACAAACCCCCAAAACAAAACAAACAAACAAAGAGATAGATTTTGAGATTCTGCATATACACCATGCACCATAAGGTCACCTTACTTACTAAAGCAGCTATCCAAGAACTAAGAATAGAAAATAAGGGGGAAAAAGAAAATAGTATTACAAAACAAATTTCTGTTTTCTCTACTAATGTTTTCTGCTTTCTTCAGTAAGCTTTTGCAAGAGTTTCCTGACTGCATCTCAAGTTCTCTTTGTTAGAAGGAAAGAAATATCTTTTCACCTTACTCCTTTTTATGCACAATATGCACAGTGTTTTAGGATATGTCCCAGACATGCCATAACATTATATTTCTTTTCACTCAGAAATAAAAGGTTTTCTTTCTGTGACCTTGTTCAGAATCCCTGCCTAACTAGATCACCTCTCAGAGAATCAATTACCTGTAGCCATCTATTTCACAAGAAATATGTTCCTGCAGCAGAAATCTGACAAAGTTGCAATATATTTTGCAATATATTTTTTGTAAACATTGACGATTTAAAAAATGAAGTAAATGTACTTTACTGTTAGAATTATTACATCTTGTAAGGTTCAGTTCTACATGTCTTTTAAGGGAAATTGTAGATTATTCTAATTTTGTCCAGATTTTTGCTAACCAATCTAGTACTCTTCATTCTAGTACTATTCATTCTTTTTACTCACCAGTTGTATTCAATCCTGTCTACATCCATTGTGCTGTTCCAGTTTGTATATATTATTTAAAAAAAAAAAGTCATAATGCAAAAAGACCCTGTTAGAAATAATGTTACTTCCAAAGTCCACAACTAAAATTAATACACCAAAAAGTGGGTAGAGATCACCAACCACAGTGCAAACAAGGATCTGCCAAATATCTTCTGCCTTGTAGAAGGTTTTCTTGTCAATGGTTTTTAAGCTCTCGATGATACAGGGCAGATCCACCAGCTTGGCTGCCAGAGGCACCCGGTCCACATGGACAGTTCCCTGGTGCCCATCCACATGCAGCTAAGTGGTGAGCCTATCCTTGACATTCCTGGACTGGACCTCTTGCCACACAGTGGACGCATAGTCAGGCAGCAGCCATAGCATGAACTGGCTCTCAAACTCATGCAGAGCTCTGTCCTTGGCCTTCCTCATCCCTCCTTCTCCAGCTTGGCAAACACAACAATCCCTGTCTACTCCTTTGTGTCAGCTGTTTAACCTATTTAAGTAAAAATCTAGGAATTTCTTATTACATTTTTTATTTTATCTATTTTATTATAAGATCTCAACTTTTCTTGGAGGACTGTCTGTAATGGGTTGGCTAGTAAAGGCCAAGCCCATACCATTAAATATGAAAACTTACTGAAGAGAGGGGGAAAAAATGCTGTACAACAATTCTCAGAGAAGGGAAGAGTGAGAATATCTGAGAGGAATAGCCCTGTGAACACCAAAGCCAGTGAAGAAGGAATGGGAGGAGCTGCTTTAGGCACCAGAACAGAAATTCTCTTTTAACCTGTGGTGAAGACTGTGGTGAGGCAGGCTGTCCCACTGCAGCCCATGGAGGTTATACTTTCTTTCCCTTGTTCAGCTGAAGAGGGAAGAAATAGAGCAGCATTAGTAGGCACCTGGCAACCTACCACACTAGTGGTACATTACATGCTCATGGGCCAGACACTCGTAAGCTTTTTAACTGTGTAGAGCAGCTAACAGAAACTCATACTTGCACTCCTTTGTTATTTCCATAAACTAATGATTTTCATTCTTACAATATGGATTTTTATTTTATAACAAGCACAAACAATATATCTAACATGATTGTATGTTGTGTCCTCTCTTCTACCCACCTCTCATATTTTAAAATTCTGTTTGTACAGAATAGTTGTCTTATGGGTGTCCCAATTTCACCCTCTTTATTCCCATCTCATTCATTAAATCCAGCACAATACTTGTGCTTGAAGTCAATTCCTGATTTGAGGAGTCTTCCCTAAAATGCCTACAAATAGAAAAATATATTGGTACAAAGTTTTCAGGTAGCCTTGCAATCTGACTCTCATAGCAGCAGATTTTTTGTAAGTGATTTGCTTTTTAAAGTAGTGTGTTTACAATACATTACTTAATTGCTTAAATAAGTCTTTAATTTATTACTAATTTCAGGCACCAGATTAATTTTTCTGATAACTCCACAGATATCAGTGATGGCCTGGCCTAGAGAGCTAATAATCCTATTCAGCTTTACTTCTTTAGTAAAATGGAAGATCATGTTTAGAGACCTGTGGTGAAATAAGCTTTAAAATAAAAATGCTATTGCAGTTGCTTCAGATATCTTGTTTTTCTTCTATGCTGCTATCACAGAAAGAACAGCTATGAAAAAGTAATCAGTATCAGTGGAAAGGGTCCTTCTAATTGCTGTTCCTTTGTTGTGATGAAGACATAACTTTAAATCACTACTGAGCTGAGCCTTCTGTGGAATACCACCTTCTAATTTATCAGATCTTCTGCCTTGGAAAACAATTATGACATTCACCAGCTTTCTGCTTGCATGGCTTTATTGGGTTTCCATGGCAAGGTCGAGATAATGGGGTGGGCTACAGGTGTGACAATTTCTTTGAGAGGCTGCTAGAAGTTTCCTCTGTGTCCAATGGAGCCAGTGCCAGAGGACACCAAGACAGACCTGCAGGTAGCCAAGGTATTGCCACTGGGATAACGTATTACATAGAAGAGGGGGGAAAAAGACCCCTGAAACTTTATCAAGAAGAAGAGTGAGAGTAAAAACATTGCAGACACCAAGAGCAATGAAGAAAAAGGGTTAGGAGGTGCTCCAAGCCCTAGAGCAAAGATAAAGACTAAAGTGAGGCAGGATATCCCCCTGCAGCCCATGGAGGTTAATGAAAAAGCAGAGATGTATCTGCTGTCCTTGGAGGAGTCCCATGCTGGGGCAGGCATGTGCCTGAAGGAGGCAGTGACCCTGTGGAAAGCTCACACTGGAGCATGTTCCTGCCAGGACCAGTGGTTCAGTGGAGAGAGGAGTCCATCTGGGAGAAGATTTTCAGAATTTTTTCAGAATTTGTGAGTCTGCAGGGCAACCACAGTTGTGCAGTCTGTCTCTGAAGGACTGCACCCCATGGGAGAGACTCAGGCTGGAGGAAGAACTACAGCCCAGGGAAGGACTCTAATTGAAGAAGTTCATGTGTCCTATGGGAAGGACCGCATGCTGGAACAAGAGAAGAGTGTGAGGAGTCCTTTCTTTCTTTCTTTTCCAAGAACCTTATGGACGTTCTGAGTGCTTATTTTCCCAATGCTAAACACTCTTTTTTTTTTTTTTTAATAAATCAATTCCCATAGTTATTTCTACTTTTTTGTTTCTCCTTTCCTCCAGTTCATTCCAATTTGTGTGTACTATGCAGTCAGTGCATGCTCACCAGTCCATGCCATGTTATGTCATGTATGACATGTCTTTCTTTTCCTGTTGCACAAAAAGATGGTTTCAGATATTCCTTGCCCATGTTTCACTGGCACTTGATATGTTCAAACAGAGTTCACAGGACCCCAGAAGTTATCTTTAACCTACCTACCTAACTGAAAAGTAGTAACTGCTAAGCCACCGTGCACTCAAAAGAGAGCATATTTGAGAAGTATTTTGGCTAACAGTGGCACACTTAGCACAAGGGAACTCACAATGGAAGAATGATATTTTTGAAGCGCATGTGTTTGCCCCGGATGTCATGTGTGTGCCTAGTCATTGTAGCAATTACCAGGGAGGAGAGGCCAGCCATTATTTATGCCATAGTAGGGACACACATCATGTGAAACTCTTGGTGGTAAGAAAGATGCCTTGAAACAACCTACAAAGCCCAAGGCAATACTGTGGGAGAAACACTTTCTTTCTTCCTTTCAAACATTGTTTTCTTGAAGCTAGTGCAAAACTATACAGTCTGAGAAGTCAGCAGTGAGATCCTTTTGTAAACATTCTCTAGGCCAGTATGCAAACTAACAAGATAAAGCCATAGAAGACACCAAAGCTTTTTGTGTTGAGTGTGCTGTTCCACTTTATACATCACATTGCAGTCAGTGTGTGAATGTGTAGTGTTGCCCTTTTAATAAGAATGACAATGATAAAAACTTGTCTTTTTCAGTATGTGCCAAGAGTCACAGGGAATCCTTATGAACTGGCAAAAGTCCTTCACATAGCAAAGGTGCTGTTATCTGGGAAAATAAGTATTCATAGAGACTCTGCTTCCTCACATGGAGTGTTAAAAATTTGCAAGTAACATACACAGCAGTTCTTTGGCAGTGTCAATTACTAGGAGGGAATTTTTATGGGTTTCTGGAAACAGGATATAAAGATGGATAATGAAAAGCAAGAGTTTACTGCTTATTCTCTCCTTGTGAGTATTCGGGAAAAGAAAAGGTTGTCCATTACCTGCAGTTGTCACTAGACAGTGATAAACCCTTTTAACGTGTAAAAGGCAACAAAAATGCCTTGCAGACAGCATTTGGTCTACAAATACTGGATGTGAAGAGGATAGTGTAGTCCTTGATCCAAAGCCAATTAAAGTCAATGCGGGTCTCCAGTAAAATCAAAGTACTGAATATTTCTTACAGTTCATGACTGAAACTAAGCTCTACTATGACTGAATTATTCCAACCCCTTTCTCTTTGTGATGAAGTTCTGGCAAGTTCTGAGAGCATTAATGAACTAATTCTCTTTCCAATTATTCAGTCCTCTAGAGCCAAAATAGGACCTGAGCATTTGCATTCAATTACATTGCATTAAATTGTGAGGAAAAAATAGCTGTATTAGCCAAACTGCTTGATGTTTTTCTAGGCTAAGAAACAGCTTTATTTCCATACATCTACATTTTACCTTTGTTCAAAGAGTTTGGTTTGGGGTTTCGGTTTGGGTTTTTCTGTTGTTGTTGTGGGGTTTTTTGTTTGTTTATTGGGGTTTTATTGTTTGTTTGTTTTGGGGGTTTTTTGGCTGGTTGTTTTGGTTTGGGTTTTTTTTGTTTGGTTGGTTGGTTTGGATTTTGGGGGAGGGGTGTTTGTTTTTAGTTTGTTTGTTTTTTATTAAATAGTGCTTACAAAAAGTGAATCAAGAAAAGTATGGCCTTCCAGAGATGCATTACAGATTGCTGTGAAATTCTTACTTGAGAGAAAAACCCTGGCATTGCAGAGTAAAAACATAGGCTGGTTTGTGCTGATGAAATCCCTCCAGGATTCTGAAGAGCACCACCTCATTTTTTTGCATACATACTATGTCCTCCTACTGATTCCAATACTGATTCATGGAAATTATACCTATTAAACATAAAAATATTCATGGATCTGATTACTGACATGAATATATTGGTTACAAAGACATTAAGATACCACCTGTAAATTGAATGAGATTTTATTTTGTGAAGTTCAAACACAATAATAGGGTGGTATTTTCTTTAGGTTTTTGAATCCCTGCAAGGTAAAATTATTTCTTTTATAAAATAGAACATATTGATTTAATGTTCTTTGTTGTGATAGCAGGTGATAGAGACAGATTTCTTAGGTAGGATAAACAACACAGATCAGTAGGGTGCAATGGGTTTCAATCTTTTCACATGAGCTGGGGATACCTTCCTTTGTATCCACAATCAGTGTATGCAGATATCTGCAGCCTGGCATCTGCAGTATGGGCTCTGAGCACAGCAATAGCAGCATTTCTTATTTGCAGAGTAGCACAAAGGACATGTGAGAGCGTAAAAGAAAGGATGGGAAGAAAACATTAAAGTATTAATATGGTAAGCTCCTGTCAGGCTTAGTTAAAATTGGTAGAAGGTCAGTGAGATTATAACAGTCTTGTGCATTTAATTTGCTAAGAGACATCTGCATAGTATGGAACTGTGACTGACATTTCAAACACTGCAGAAAAGTACATTCTTAATTTTTCATTTTGGGGTTTTGAGTCCATTGTAGAAGTAGAGATTCACCAAGTAAGCCATTTTCATAGTATCTCAGTTACCTGCCAGGTAATTATAACTCTGTAGTATTTTCTAATCTGAAGATGGTATGGGAAATATTTTGCTAGCACAAAAGATTTGTCATGTGGTCACATCAAACTAGACTAAAGATACTTAAGCATTTTGAAAATTATAAATTTTGCAAAGCTCAAGATATAAATTCAGAGAATTATTAAACAGATAAGAGCCTCAAGTGGATAAAGTAGGTGTTCCAATAGGTAGGTAGGTAGATTAGATAGATAGATAGATAGATAGATAGATAGATAGATAGATAGATAGATAGATAGATAGATAGATAGATCTAAAAACACCTTCTCTGGACTTATTTCTATTGCTCTTGTCATACAAAACTAAATAAACTGAAGTAATAAAAGTGACAGAGAAACAGATTTGTATTAAAAGGCACACTACTAAAGCTAAGCCCATCATATGTGACAGTCACAGTAACACTGGATACTGGGATGTTGGCTTACCTTGCTCAAATGTCCTTATATATGCCCATGGTTGTTCAGTTCTGCTGACTTTGCATGTAAGAAACTGCTGTCTGAGCTGCAAATGGTCTGGCAGTACATCTTGAGAAGAACCATTTAGCTAATGATACCAAATCATTAACTGCAATCAAAGGTATAATCAGTTTTATGAACTAAGCACAATATTCTTACTGAAAAGGCTCTCTCAAGAAAGTATATGGTTGCAGTGAAGTTCTGTACTACTGATGTATATACAAATAAGTAGATGCAGATTTTTTCTATCTTGACCACTCAGGACATTGGGCCCACCTATCACACCTATCACAGAAAGATAGAGGTGACGCTTGCTGCCTAAATTGAGATGATGTTTAATGTTTTTAGTCCAGAGAAAGTGTGACATTATAGCAGAACAACTTTCTGGAACTTCCTCAACTCTCAAGATACCTATAGGAAAAGTTCGTGGAGTTTTGAGGTGGGTTTTTTGCCCCATTTATTTGCTGTCAGAGCTGATGTTTATAATTAGGCATAGGTATTTTCATTCTGAAGAGACCAGATGTTTGAGATAGAAAGTGGTCATATATCACATATAAATACACTGTGACTTCTTAGTGGAGGAACGACTGACATACACACAGGAAAGTGAAGTGCTTTAAACAGAAAGAAAGTGATTATACACTAGTATGTGTGCATTAATACAAGTGCATTTTAATTTCATCTGGAAGATCTTGCTGAGCTTTCCAAGTTGAGAATTTTGTACTACTTAACATTGCTTTCCTAAAATTCAAATCTCTGAATGCAATTTTATAAACTAAGTTCTTTTCTAAGTATTATCTGTACAAAATATTTTATTTTGTGTGAGTTCTTTTTCTCATGCACATGAGTTTAGTTTCACATTCTTTTTTCTCTACCCATCCTTTTTATTAGCCTTCTGTCCCATGTACTCACACTGCTGCTGCTTCAGGCCCATTTTAAAATCTAGAGCTTGACACTGTTTTTAGAAAGTCCAGAGGAATTTTGTTATTAAAGCTCATGAAAGTGTGCTAATTGATTCCTTTATTTGTGGATGTGTTTAAATTGCATCCAGACTCCTTATTTTATTAAATATGTTTAAGCAAATTGACTTCCCATATGTTTGCTCCTCAGAAGTAACTACACTGACATACATGACAACACTGAGGTAAATGGCACTGTCTTTCTGTCTTACCTTCCCTCCTTTCATCCCAGTACTAATTGCTTAACAACAGAACTGGGTCTCTTGTTGAGACTATGAGGCCACCCCATTCGTGTTTTTCAACAAAGACATAGTAGTAGCTAGGTCCAGTATGTAAGTTATAGTGATTTTAATAGAAAGTGAATGTTAATATCATTTTGTACATGAATGACTGTGGCCTCTGAGATTGATAAGCACTTTTCATGGGCTTTTTTTGCTGAAGCCAACATGGGAAGAAACAATGAAAAGTATTTTCAATCTAAACAAAAAGTAAATATTGCATTTGTCATTTTTCCTTAAGAGAGCTTCTAAGTGCTGTGCAGCTTTCAGTCCCTCATAGGATCAAAGTCACAAAAATAAGCAATGTCAGAGTACATGTGGTTCATGTTAATAAAAATGGCCTCATAGCATCGTATGCCATGTTGGTGGAAATAAATAACAAATTCAGAAAAACTTCAAAAATAAGCTGATGGTCCCACTCTCCTCTGCACTGGTGTGGCCCTGTCTTGAGTACTATGTGCACAATATAAAAAAATGATATTAACCTTCTTAGACAGAGTTCATGAGAGTGGTGAAGGGTCTGCAGGAGAAATTGGATGAGAAGTGTCTGTCACTTGATCTGTTCAGCCTGGAGAAGAGTAAACTGAGGAGAGAGGTCTCCAACATCCTCACAAGAGGTAGCTGACTGGCAGGTATCTCTTCATTCTAGTGACCAGTGACAGGACTGGGGAAAACGAAGTGAAACTGAATCGGGGGTGTATGTGGTTTAGGTTGGATATTTGATGGTGGTTGGGCACTGGAACAGGCTTTCCAGGGAAGTGGTTACTTCATCAAGCCTGTCTGAGTTCAAGAAGTGTTTAGACAATGCTCATAGGCACATGGTGTGACTCTTGGGGATGTCCTGTGCAGGGCTAAGATTTGAACTCAATGATCCTAGAGGGTTCCTTCCAACTCAGAATATTCTATAAATTTATGATTTGGGTTGTGTTTGGCAAATGGAAACAACGTTTGCTTCTTGTGGTACTAATACTGAAGAAATTGTTGTTATGTAATTATGGGAAAGAGGTTTCTTGGAAATTAAAAAAACTAGGATCTTTCCACATTTCCTTACATAGGATAGCCAGTAGCCATGACGCTGTGACACTGGAGGTCAGACACGGGAAATCTTGCTACACAGGAGGGAACTGTCTCCTCCTTGTGCCACACCCCTGTGTCATGAGGCATCCCTTCCCTAACTTGGAGAAAGCAGCAGCAGTGCTAGTCTGCCCCCACCACATAAGGGAGGAGGAAGGGAGCCAAGACACCCAGCACCTCTCAGGGAGAAGACACTGGTCAGCTGGTCAGCACACAGGAAACAGGCTGGCAACATATCTGCATATAAGTGGTTGGTGACAGCACTGCACACAGTGCTGCGCACACACACCCCCCCATTGAACCATGATAGCAGTCCACGGGCCACTGCCAGGTGCATAGCACAACATGCTGAGCAGAGAAAATCAAAAGTAATTTTTATGTGATTTACGAGTTTGTGAAGAGGCAGCAGCGAACACTTGACTGAGAGCTAAAAAGCTGTCAGCAGTTCATGCTCTTACAGCAAGAGGCTATCAGTTCCCAAAGGGCTTACAGATCAATTACACTAATGAGTAAATTGGTGAGAGGAAGGTAGTGTTGAAGAACTGAGAACCATGTGAGACCAGTAACTGAGAATAACTGACCCAAATTGAGCATTGGAGAGAGGCCAGGTATCTTCCTGTATTTCCTAAAACTTAGTCTGAGCATGAAAACCTTTCTGCACATGCCGGTGGCCTTGTTATGAGACTCGACCTCCTTTTCCCAACCTTCAAAGATTTTCTATTTAGCAAAAAGGGTTTGCCTGAGTTTTCTCCTGTTTGAATTACAGATTTTGACACAAACAATCTGTTGTATGGCTATGTTTTTCTTCCTTTTTTTTAATTTCATTTAGCTAAGGTGGCAAGTCCTATTTCATTCATGGATTATTATTAAATTATATAGAACAGGAACAGTTTGTCCAAAAGAGTCGTAAATGAAGAGTTGAACCTAGAAAACTGTAATATCTTTTACCTTTCATCTCTTATCTGATTTTTTTTTATTATTTATTTTTAGAGGGCGGACTTTTTTTTCTAGATTTCTTTTTCTGCTGTCTCCTCTATTTTTCGTATAAAAATAAGAACGTCCTGTGTTACTGTATTTTTGTTTTCATTTCATTTTATTTCATCCTCCATCTCTTTTCTTCCCTTTGCTCTTTGGTTCCCTTGTTGCATCCTATTGCTTCTTATTATACAGATTCATTCTTGCAGAAGGATTGCCTCCTGCAGACATTGTCCTGTTCTTCCCTGTATCTTGGTTTCTCCTCACAGAGCTAGTCCAGTGAAGGCCCTAGGAATCTGCCTGATCTTTGAAACACAGCATCACTGGAAGTTGTCAATCATGTCTTTCTGTGTGTGTGCTGACAGGAACAGCAAAGCAAAAGAAAGGAAAGGGAAAACAAAAATTAAAAAAAGCTTCTGAGCCTGGTGTTTGTAAAACAATTCTCCTGTGTCAAGGCTAACAGTTTTCTTTACCATGTTAAAGTTGATTCCCAGAGACAATTGTGTTGATTTCAGGCTACATGCTACACTGATAACATATGAGGCCTTGTTCTATTCCCTATGCTCATCCATCTGCTGAGATTTCATCCTATTCTTTATTGGTTTATATTATTCTGACCTGAACTTTACTTGCATTTTATAGTATTGCAGTTAAAATATTCTTTCTAAATGTCCAGGATTAGCAATGCATGAATGTCAGCAATGAACTGAGAGGCTTTGGCGAGTCATAGGGGAGCCTGCAGCATGTTGTCTGCTTGTACTGTAATACATTATATGCAGCATTTTTAACAAAGGAGTGTTACAACAGCATATTGTGTTATAAATATCCATCCGAAGGAGAACAATCCTACAGGCCTTGACTATAAACTCATCCCCATCCATAGATAATGGTTGAAATTTTTCATAAATAATAGTAATTTCTTAAATATTTCAGTGTTCCTGTTTTGCCATCTGTTGCATAAAGCCAGTATTGAAAACCTGACAACATTCATTAAGCACTTGTCTCCATTGCTTCTAACTCTTGTACATACGTTAAAGGAGGCCAAGAGAGCAACCACTAGTAGTGTATATAAATCTAATGTGTTTTTTCTTTCATAGCCACAGCATCAAGGTGTGCTGCCTTAGAGATTGACACACATCTAGTGTTTTAGAAGGAGTCAGTCATTGAATCTTGAAAAATTCACAGCAAATTTCTTCAGAATTTCCACATCATGCTGAGTGTGGAAAACCTTTGCTAGTGAAAGAGTCCTTTCTAGTGGATGAAGTGCAGTATAAAACTAAGAATCACCACCGATGAGAAAATATGAACAGGTTATCTTCTGAGATCTGGTATCAAAGACCTGAAAAAACAAATGGCCACATTAAAATTGGCAAGAAAAGAAAAAAGCAAACAAACAAACAAACAAACAAACAAACAAAACCCCCACAAACCACAAAAAACCCTACCATTGAAGTATCTTTAAAAAACCCTTAAGAGCAGAATTTGCATTGTCAAGAGCATTTGGATAGTTTCAAATGCTCTGTATTAAGCAGACTTTCCTCAAACTAGTGAATATTATCTTTTTTTCTTTTC
>VXAU01001108.1:63483-88504 GCA_013399695.1 Formicarius rufipectus | reverse complement strand
TTTTTTTTTTTTTTTCCTGCAGGAAAACTTCTTACTCTTTTTCATCTCTTAAGAGAAAGCATAATTTAGAAAGAAAACGCTTGCTATATAAAGGACAGTTCTTTCATATGTTAAGCAAGATGAGTCAATTTTTGCCGTATTTTTGGTTCCNTTACTGCATTAGGGTTTCATGCTGAGGATGTGTGCCTGTGAACTAATTGATGGCTAGAGTTAAACTAAAGAAAAAGCATCAGATTAAGTCTCACAATCTATGTACTCTTTTTTTTTGGTTTGGTGTTTTGGTTTGGTTTTGTTGGGTTGGATTGTTTGTTTGTTTTGGTGAGGGAGTGAGGAGAGAGTAGAGATAGAGGAAGGGGAAGCACACTGGTGTAATAAGTATGTTCACTGGGATAAGGTTTACATTGTTTGTAACCAAGATAGAGTACACTGAAATGTGCTAGCACAGTTATGAGCTGCATTGACAAAGGACTTTTCATGTGCTTTTCACAAGTAATTCTTTGGTGCACATCTCATGTAACACGTGGTTCTGATCAGTAGTATTCTTGCAAATGTAGTTTTACATCTCCTAAATCATGAGAAGTACATCAGGTAAAGAATAATCTTGCAAAACAAAAGAAACAGACAAACAAAAAAAAAAACCAAAAACAAACCACGTGTCATATTTGAGTGAAATCATGCTAACTTCTTTCTTTTGACTTACTGATGACAAGTTCTAAGGGGGGTTATACAATGTCATAGGATGACCCACATTTTACCACAGGCACGCTGTCTCTGCTCAGTAAAAACTTTTTTTCTCAGACTGTGATATGTGGTGAACTAGACACTCTAAGTTTCATCTTCATACTTGTACAATTTGTATTAATTTTTCCTATAGAAACATGTTTGTATACCAAGTATGACTTGGATTTTTTTAAGTGTACTGGAAATCAGCATGGTAAAGAGTTGCATTATATTTAGAGTAGAAAATTATTAAACATACTAGCAGCATTTCAGCAAAGCAGCCTTTCAGAGGATCAAGTGTCCGTCCTACACATGATTCTGGGGGTATTACTTCAGAATCATCTCGTTTGTTTGTGAGTCTTAATGGTCACTCTTAAGGATCACAGAGAGATGTCAGTCATCTGACTTGAAATAGACACCTTATGAGTGCATGATCTCCCTCTGATATAATTCAAAGCACCTTGTTGACTCTAGGATCTCTCTTTAGAAGGACTAGTCCATTAGTCTCTTCAAGATTAAAACTCATATGCAAAAATTTTATTGGTTAGATTTTGTATCAAATGTGGTATGAAAAGGTCTTGCATATTATCAGAAATGTAGTCCAAAAGCTTTAGTCTATTTTTTTTAATTTATAAATTTTATTTCCCAGTTCTCACCTGAAGAAAAAAAATGAAAATTGAGGTCACATAAGACAGAGGAAATTCTAAGTGTATCTGAAAATTAAACTATAGATAGATGAAAAAAAATATGATTCAAATACTTGCAAAAATAATGTAGAATTTACCAGGTGAACAGAAAGAAACTCAAAGGATCAGAAAAATAAAATGTCTCCTTACTGAAGAAAATGAGATTTTCACTTGCGGAATATATATGAATACTTCATTTTTTTCCCTCCCCAGCTGACAAGCAAATTATCTTTATACTTATCCAGAAAGAGTCAAAACCCACAACATTGCTTAGATTTTTAATCTTGCAAACACTTAGCTACTAAAATATCAGAAATTTTTCTTCTGTCTAAGAATAAATCCTTTGAAGGCTAGAAAGAACACAGGAGGACACTGGATTTGATAAAAGTTTCCAAATTATCTCCTATGCAAGACTTCTTGACCTTTATTCTGTCACTGAGTGCTTTCTCATAACCACAGTGTTACAAGACTGGAAGTGTTTTTACAGCACAAAAGAGAAAGATCAAAACAAGGCACAACTATTTTTCTGAAGTTGACCTTTGCAAACAAATTGTAAATGTACGATCAAACAATAAATAAATTCAGTTCCTCAATTGTTATTTTTTCATTACAACATCACTGGACTAGGTTCAGGCTTTATTAATTGGTACATACCTGTTATAAAAGTTGGACTAGCAGCCTCACTCTTGAAGCAGCAGGAGGAAGGGTTGCTATGAAACTAATTACAGCTATCCGCAGTGGTTCTGTTTTAAATGGTGTATGAATTAGGCAGTCTCCTAGAAGCACACACAAGTGAATTTGACATTAACAATGAGCAGCTCTGTGAAATGAACACAGTATAAATTTACCTAGTCCATTCTTTAATTGGGTAGGCAGCTCTACTCTTATTTGGCCTCTGATGTAAATTTCAGTGAAAAACTTAAGAGGTTTTTCCCTGGCAAAGTGAATTTTGCCACATACTTGGTGCCTTATTACAATACAGACTGTATTCCATTTCCAATTACACTAATGCAAGCTGTGAGTAACTTCATTGTGCTCACTAGAATTACTCTAGATTTACAACAGTGTTACCCGAGATTTACACCTCTATAAATTAATCTGAAACGTGGCCACATGGTCTAGCTGGTTGTTAGCTTAATAGGAAAAGTATAGTTGCATAAATAGTTGATATCTTTCATACTAATTTGGGACCTCCTCACAGCTGCTTACTTACCCAGTTATATTAATTTACTACACCAGAAACATATCCAATTAATAAGAGAGGTAATTCACTTACTGTTCATGATATACCAAACTTTTTCCTTGCTATTACACCTATTCCTACCTAATATTTATCTCCCTGAAATGTTTGATGCTATTCTTTACACCATAAGGATGGTAGAGGTTTGTTGTATCGTGGCATCCTGTTTCTAAGGCTGTTGAAGTAACCGGCTTTTTTCATACTGAAGACCATACAAATCTGAGTTATTGATTAGAACTGACCTAAAAGGGAAGCCACAAATTGTGTATTTTCAAGGAACATGAGTATTAGAAAAGAACTGTAATATTAATTAAAATTTTTACATGGGATTGTCAAATTTTCTCTCAGCTACTCTAGATTTCATTAAAAATCTCTTTCTCATTTGGGATCTACAATTTTCACACCTACAGACACAACTAAGACAAGGTATGTTTTATATAGAATTGTTTCCTTTTAAAACTTCAAGGAAATTAGATATACCCTCTATCTCACTTCTTGCACTGTCCATTGGGGGTTTTGTTGGTTTTTTTTTTCATAGGAGAATTTAATATAAGTTGCAGAAGAAAAATCATGCAAATTATGATTACACTAAATTAAGCTGTTCTCAGCTCTATTAGTGAGCTAAGGCCAGGTTGAGTTGCCTCCCAGAGGCCTCATTGTTCACTCTTCTAGGCAATAAAGTAGTTGCTCCGGAGTCATTATTGCATATGAGACAAGTTGCTGCAGCTCCCCTCAATGAGGAACCTGACCCCAGCACTTTATAGCAACAAATCATCAGTTTCCACACAGCTAATTTAACTCTTGCTCTTCTGAGTCCAACAGAGAACAACAGCGATATTACTGTAGGCAAGTGCTTTCCTAATCTTCATGTGGTAAAAATGTCCTTTCTTGGAGATGACAGTCATGACACCATATGGGAGTAATAGTGTGTCAGACAGTACATTCTGGTTTGTGATACTTTTAACCATGTGCTCCAAACTGAAGAAGCAATGTGCTCCAAACCCCAAACCTGCCTTGGGAAAAGAAAATAAGGGTAAAGGGGGAAAAAAATCAATTCCAAAGGAAATGTGTAACAGGAAATATAGATTATTGTCATCTGTATGACTACTTGCAAAAAGCTGAGGTCTAATGATTCTGCTTTGATTTGTAGGAATATAATATTTTTTTCTTGTCACAGAATAAATATAGTGTGATGGAAGAAAATAAAATACTTTCCAGCTATAAATTCCTGAAATTTTGAATTTTGACCTTCTTTATTAGTTTTTCATAAGTGGAGTGTATTTAGAGAAATAAGATAAAGAAAGCTCTTTTCCTTTGGTGCTTTGAATGGTACTAAGAAGTATAGTTTGTCTTCTGATCCTTAGAGACTGTAATGCATGTTCAGACACCAGCAACCTTACTTCTACTTTGTCTTACAGTCAGTGGAGGAATGAAACAACAACAATAAAACAATCTTTTCTCTGTCTCACACATATGTGTACAAAACCGCAAGTAAACCCTATTTAAGGAAGGTAAATTCTTAATTCTTTTTTCCCCTGAAGTAAGAAGTCTGGAAGATAGAATGGAGGAATATTATTTTTTTTTACTGTTATAGTTGCTCTGGAAAAAAATGTAGGGAGAGGTCAAGAATGGAAAAATAGTTTTGAGTTATATAGCTGCAGAGTATTTTTATCTAGATTCTTGTTAGAGTGTTCTTATTACCACTTTTTTCATCATTGTTGACATTGTTATTATTTTTTATCTTGTTAGTTTCCAAGGTCAGCTCTACATATATACATACATATAGATACAAAGTGTTGGGGTTTTTTTTCTGCTTTTCATACTGTTTGCAAAACTGCTAAGATAGCTGCATTCCAATTGCTTGAGAAAACAAGAGTTAATAAGCACCTAACCAATGCTTAGCAGGCTTGCATCTTGTAAAGCATAAGTACAGGAGTGGGTGCAAACAGGTTTGATCACAGAGTGGCTTGACAGCATGGTTATGCTGCTGTGGTGCTTTGTCCCCACCATCACAAGACTCAAGCTAAATCAACACAGTTGCCACAGGGCACTGGAAGAGCTACCTCAACAGTAGTTACTTTCAACTGTAAACTGCTCCTTCTTACACATGCTAGAGGGACTATCCTGCTGTCTAGTATTTCCTTAAAGCAGAATATGTTTTTGAGAATTAAAGAGTAGATTTGAAACTCGATTACAAACCATTAAATGATTGTCTATGACTGTCCAAAAGTAAGTTCTTTCTTTGCTCTTTGATTTGTATCTGGGGCAGAAAGATGGAGACTTCAGATTATGAGCAGATGAACTTCGTTTTCTTTACAGTTATGAAAATGTCAAAGCCAATATGTTTCGCCACCAACTAAACAAGTGCGGGTCTCAAAAGGAGAAAAAACACATCACTGGTTCAGGAGTCACTGTGAAAATCAGTGCTTAGCCATGACTATGAGTCAGGGATATTGCAGCTGTTTACTATAACAATCATGAAAAACTTGTGTATATAAAGGTATATGTGCTAAATCTGTTCAAAACCTACTGTTTGATAAGAAACCAATATATCTGAGATTTTTTTTTTCTAATGCATTCTTTTATGATTTACTGGGATGATTTCTTTTATTACTATAGAGGATGCCAGGCACATTACAGAATAAGAATTCATGGCAGACCATGAATTCTTTTCTGAGATTTTTCAGGTCTCATTATGTGCCAACACTGTAAGACTCAGGTATTAACCCACCTTCACCTGAAAAGAAAAAAAAAAAAAACAAGCAAACAAAACAAAACAAACAAACAAACAAACAAACAAAAAAGTGGATATCAGTGACCTAAAACACAGGAAAACAGTCACTCAGAACTTGAGTAAACTGATCTAGCTGACCATCTCTACATATAATTGTCCTTCAGCACTGATAGCTAAAGATCTAATTCCAGTAGGGAAAGAACTCACTTGCAAATCTAGACATGAGCTTTTAAAATGTCAAAATGTAAAGCTGAAAAAAAAATAGCCAAATAAAAAGAAGTGAGCTTACAAAAGCTATTTTTGCTGAGAGCTTTAAAGAAGAATAACAGTCCTTTTGACCTTGACAATTATCAGTTCCCTATCTGACTTTTCTTTTTGTGTGTGTGTGTTTTGCCAGGTTTTACAAAGTTTTGACACAAAAGAAGATAAATGACAGTGAATAGTATCGGGTGTCCTGCAGTATTTTCTGCAGTGCCCAGGGGTTCCACTTGTTTTTAGTATACTCAGCACAGAGATAGGCTGTGCTAAGCATTTTATTGAACTTGTAGTCAAGGTGCTGCTGCAATAATAATCTTCTGTGTAATTTGCCTTCTGGGATAAATTTTGTTAGTCAAATATCCTGTCTTCGTTCTTTTTAGTAAAGCTGAGTAGCTTGGAATGAAACTGAAAATCTGAAAAATTAAAGGAAACTTTGCTTTTTCAATATTCCTGTCCAAGAAAAAAACCAGAAATTTTAAAACTGTAAAAATATATCAGCTTCAATGAGAGATACCTGAAATGCATACCTTGGCAAATAACTCACTCAAGAAGTTTTATTTTTGCTGATATCTTAAACTATGATGATTGAAAGTATAAAGCAAATAAATAAATAAAAAGACATCTATTGACAATCTCAAAGATCTTTTGTGTTATGGGCACAAAGCATCCCAATGGAGTTTGTGTCTCCATATTTCATGACATATGTGTTTTTTTAGATTATTTTCAGTGCTGTGCTTTCTCTGATAATTTCAGAGAAAAACTTTAACTTCCTATTTAGTCCAGAGACCACTGCCTGCCATACTTCTGGATATGCCATGTATAAGCAGTGTTTTATGGTGTACTAATATTATTCTAGCTAGCTGCATTACAGATTTGAAATTATTAGAGACAATTTGAACTAAAAAAATGAACACAAAAACCCCTAGTTATTGTTATAAAATTATTTGACTGCCACACACATAAACAAGAGAAGAGGCAAATCCAAGGGTTATATTGTATGGGCATAGATGATGCTTCTTATAAGGAGCTAGCACAGTGGATGATGCAAAGTAGTGTAAATAATTTGACACGGACCATTGTCTCAGACAGATGAATTTAACAGTATTGATGTAAGTGCTTCTCTTTTAAACTGATTTCTTTTGTATATAAGAATTTAATCTGATATTTACCTCAATTTATCTGGGGAGAACAACTGAGAATCCTTTCCTGTAAGTAAGGATTTCATCCACTGTTTCAGAAAAAAAAAAAAAGGAAAAAAAAAATCTACTGTTTTCTATCAAAAGATAAACTGTGCTTATGTGTTTCATAAATCTATTTAATTTAGAAATGGATGACCAGGATTAACTGCTGTCCTGAAACTGTTGAAGATCTTCCACAGAACTGCTTTATCAAACTAAATGCTTGATAGGTCTGAAAGTAGAATGACTTCCATTCCTCCTATACTGTGGATTAAAAAAAAAAATAGAATTACTTGCTCAGAAAACTGGTCCAAGGCATACCTGAAGGAACAGAGAATATGAAGAAACCTTTTACTTCCAGCTGAAATGCAGAAATTAGTAGACAAATCGGTACTGACTTCCTGAGGGGAGGAAATATTTACTCTGTTCACCATGCTCTTAAAAGGTTGTCATTCACACACTTTGAGAAGGCAAAACTTGTCAGTAAGAGTCCCAGGGCAGACTGAGTTTTGTTAGAAATCTGGGTCTACTGCCTGAATAAGTAGGAACTAATCATCAAGTTTCTTGAATGAGGGAGCTCTTACAGGCATAAAAACAGAAGGCAGCTAGGAAATTCTGAAGGTAATATGGAGATGATAGCTGCAGTTGTGAGTGCCTTAGCTCTGTTTATGTGTTAGCATGTGATATTTATTTGATTTCAAGAAACTAAAACCACAGTCAGTTTCATCTTCCACAATATAAAATTCACATTCCACCTTTTGCAGAAATGAGCAAGGCTCATGCCTCACTTTTGCTCTTGAATATGTGAACTCTGATTCACATTATGTAGCAAAACTACTGTTCACGTCAGCAGATTCATCTCACCTAACTTCTGGAATGTGGTGGTTTGGATGCCAGCTTTAGGATTAAATGAATCACCTTAGAGTAGTGCCTGTTTTTCTCCACTGACTGCAAAAGAACTCTATACAACTATGCCAGGTGCAGATTTCTTCTCTATAGATAATTAAAGTCAGGTGAGAAAAGCCTCAGTTGATTTCCTGTAAAAGCTATGGTCAAATGAAGTACATGCAGCAGCAAAGGGTACTCTGCCTATCTTATTTTTGCTCATTCTTTGACAAAATCAGACTTCATCAGTAGTTCTAGCTAGATTTTTGAAAGAGGTACTGGAAAAAAGAGAGATTTTAATAATAATAGTATACAATCCTTTGTATGCAATAATAGCTTTTTTGTTTTGTTTTGTTTTGTTTTGTTTTTTTCTCCCCAGGAAGTTGTCAGCTTTAAGTTACTGTCAGCAAGGGCTTAGAGTTGTGAAGGAGGATCAAAGACAGTTGACATATTGCTTAAATTGTATATGTTCCTAATACATCACAAGCATTCAAATTGCAGTGACTGCAACATATGTAGTGTCTTACCATGGTATGTAATAGACATTAAGTTAGACCATTTGGTTTCATTTTGGGGTTTTCATTTAGAACATTCCAATTTAGGCATTGCCATGCCCATCATTGGTTTGTAATCCAGTTGAATTGCTTTATTCATTACACTATACTTCTGTTTTTCCCACTGTATTCTGACCTATAGTGAGACCTTACTGAAAGAATAAAAGTTGAAGGGATTGAAGGATTCTCAATCAATTGACAGATTACCATCACCTTCACAGTAATTTTCAATTCTTATGCATGAATCTCATGTCAGAGGATAAATATATTTATCACAAAAAATGTAATATAAATTCATTGCTAGCAGAATGCATGTATAATGGTTTTGAAATTTTGTAATGTATAGAAGTTGTTGCCTAGAGAAAAATGCTTTGTATATGGTGTATGTACATATGCATATATCCACATATGCACACAAAAACACACACAGGTACAGATGTTTATATGACTGAGTGATGGAGGGAAAGAGATTTTTGATGAATTACAAATGAATGTTTAATCTTGACAAGGTTTTACTTGTTCAAGAAACAAATCCTTTCTCTGGCTCCTCAAAAATCCAATTATCAGAAAGATTCTCTTTCACTACTGTTATTAAGAGATAGACATTGATGACAGTTTAACTTGGTTTCAGCATAGCTCTTGGGCCACAGCTGCTTACCAGGCAATCTAAGCACCACTTGAACGCTCAGTTGCAGATTGACCTTGTGGTAATTGAGGTTATGAAAAGGCTCTTGTTCTCTAAAATCTCAAATGAACACCTTCCCCTCTGGGAGACAGCAGGATATTCAGCAATAGCAGCCCCGCTGAACCTGCGATATTCTTTCTGTCACTCTGGTCAGTGCTGAGGTCAGGATGAGAAACAAATGCCTGTGATGGGATATGAGGAATGTAGTGGAATAGCAAGTTAAGATTAAATGTTTTGGACTGCAATTATTTTCCCTTAATCGTGTCCAATTCTACCACTCCAAAAAGACCTGCTAAGTATTTGAAAACATGCTTTTAACACTTTCCTCACTTCTATCAAAAGGAGCACGTTGTTTTCTACCCTTGACAACTTCTCTTAAAAAAAAAAAAAAAGAAAGAAAGAAAGAAAGAAAGAAAAAGAGAAGCAATGATAGATTAAGATCCCATTTCTTTAAAGCACAGAGCCATTTGGTGAAGTTATCAATGACTTCAGTTTGCAGGATGAGCCAGCATTTGAACATCTCTGCCCCTGCCAGTAATTAACATTACAGTCAATGGAAATTAATGTTGAGACTTTCAGAGGTAATGGGGGTAATTAAACTAATCACTAGAAGTACACAACAATTATTGTTATAATTTTAAATCTCAAGCCAATTAGCTGTGCTAGCCACTCTCTTTGGCAAAACTTCACGGTTTTTGGTAGCTAATTATAAGATTAAAATTAACGATGGCAGGATGTCTTTTATGTACTTATCTTAGGCTGGGGCTTTTTGTTTTGATTTTAATTCTTTATACAAAATTAGAAGAAGACTCTCCAGTGGTAGAAACTCTTTTAAGAACCTACTAATAGTCCTTGGGCCTGAATACCCTACTTGAGATACAAAAAGGGGTTAAGTACAAAGGAGCCAAAGACATGCACAGATGCTCAACATGAAAATATGAATAATGAACACCATGAATTAAACAGGCTGTCATGTCTGAAGATTTTGATCGCTGTAACAAGTGTATTAATACATATTAGCTATTCCCAGACAGGTGAAGTCATCACCGTAGAGGACTAGAACTAACCATGTTTTGTCTCAAACATTCTGAGTATTGCTGCAGGAAAGGTGTGATTGGAGGAGAGGATCCTGTGGAGGGGGAGCAGAGCTGTTCTGAGGCAACTTCCTGCTATACCTTGAGACTCATGCTGAGAACCTCATCCCCAGTTTTCCGGAAAAGGGCTGGCTGCACATGTGTGAACTAAACAGCATGGAAAATCTAGTTTACATAAGAGGTGGGCACCAGGTTAACTGTAAAAGGGAGCAGATCAGGCCCTCTGGCTTTCTTTTTCCTTTCTTTCTCTTTGTCATTGTTTGACCCAGCTCCAAAGCATCCACAAGATCTGACTGATGATATTCATTATTCTCCCTCTTTTTCTCTCTTGTTTTCATCCCTTACTTTGCATGGGCAAAGCACAGCTATTGTAGTTTACCTCAAACTCCCTACTGAACTTTGTTGTGAGAGTATGGAGCATGTGGAGGGGTGTCGTGATTTGTGAGCCAGCACCTGTGAGCAGTTTGTTGTGGGAGCTGGGAACTTATTGAAGTGTACTATACTAAATTAGGAGCTTGTTAGCCACCAGCCTTGAGGAAGTGTTTTGTAAGGATTCAAGGGCTTGTTAGCCAACATGTTTTCAGTCTAAATAGTGGGCTGGTTGCTGGAGTTAAGAGCTCCCTGACATATGACCCATTGACTTTGTTCAGTCTGATGAGGATTTCTAATGAACAACATGCTCCCTACCATGATAGTCACTATCTTGTATAGCTAAGCGTTTATTTTAAGTCAATTATTTTAAATGACTGTGTGACAAAACTTTGTTGTGAATGGTTAATTTCATTAATCAATCTTACCCTCTAGGTTATATTTTTAGGAAGTCCTATGGCATGACTTTAACAAAGATGTGCTTGGAAGTATGTATTCTTATTCAATTTAAAGCAAAATTAAAACAAAAATCATTAGGAAGACAAGAATCTAAGGATTAGAGCATCTGGATTTCATGGTGCCTAGGATACAAAGTAGTTGTCTTTCCATCCATTACAGCTGGCTCCATATAGGTAAGATATTTGTTTTAATTTGGTTTGGTTTTGTTTTCTGTAAAGTATTGCCTCAGTGACTTTGAATTTAGACCACAATAAGAAATGATAATATGAACTCCTGCATCAGACCTTGGAGGATGCAGTTCCTTTTGCCTTCTGAGCTCAGCAGAAAACAGATGCTGCAAACACCTTCTTCTCTCATTCCTCTGCCTGCATTCCCTCATATTTTCAGTTAAGGTTTTGTGAAAGGTTGTTCTGGGCAGAAGTTCATCTAAATGAAGAGTATTTTGTTGATACACCTCTGTACATGTGTTCACATATGAACCACCACCAAAATATTTCAATAGAACAGCATCTTTTTTCAGTCTTCTTGCAGGACTCAAAGATTTTTTGCCTTAGATCATACTCCATGTGCTGATATTGACAAAACTGATATTAAAACCCATTCCGAGTCCACTGAAAACAGGCAGACATCCCTTGTTTTGCTGGAGATTGCCTGGGATAAGGGGTTCCAGTGCTTTTCAGCAAAAGTATAAGTAGGCTGATTGCACCTTAATGTCAGATATAATAAAGCTGGTTTTGTCCAGAATATTAATTATTCTATTTTTTCCTAAGTGAAAGGGCATGTTACCCAAAGTAGATTTTTCTAGTAAAAATAATAATTTGGATTGGGCTGTTTTACTATATTTCTTTCTAAAAGTTAATATTTTACTCTTTCTTCTTTCTTTTTTACTGACATGTTTTCAAAAGACTTTTTTAGTTTTCCTGTTTAAATCAACATGTTAGGACATATTTCATATGTTAGTTTTTACTTTCCTTCCTGCACTACTACTTGCTTCCCTAAATTTTTGAGAAGCTCTAACATTGCTTCTCTAAAAAATTACATGTTAATTTTTCCAATATAGTATCTATATTCCATGTAAAAATTTTGTTATCTTTGTGTCAAATTTTGGTGAAATACAGCAAGTAGAATACATACTCTAATTCTGTTCTACATCACAGTCACACAACTATTTTCTAAAAAATGCAAAAATTAGAGTTTTTTGTGCCAATAAGAATCCAGCCTTCATTTCTTACATTTACAATCCTTATCCCTCCTCCCCAAATAACATGTACTATCCCAGTCCACAGAATAAACTCCTTCCAAGATAAATATCCTCTTGTCTCTTTCTGCTTACTTCTGCCATGTTCTATGTCAGTCTATGAAAGGGTCAACAACATTTAGTTCTGAAGTGAAGAAAAAAAAATGGTCTTGTTCATTATTATAAAAAATAGTAAAAGGTTCCCCCACCACATGGTCTTGTTATCAGTTTACACACTGAAGCATGTGGCAGGAAATTATGAATGAAAAGATAATAAAATGTCTTTTGACTGTCTCAGTAAACCATACATGCTGCCAACATTTTTGTCATCAATAATTCTCTCATAAACATGGATCTCTTCTTTCATTATGCAGGCTGTTATGCTTTATTGAACCACATAATTTCACCTAATTAAAATAAGCAGTGTGTAGTTTCCTCCCTCTTCTGTTTTTCTTAGCTGGACAAGCGCCAGTAGCGATGTTTAAGAGTATCCTAAGTGGACATCCTATTAAATATTCATTCTTATGCTCCTCTTGGCAGTCAAAACTACAGTAACTTCTGCTGATTCCCCTCCTGAATAATGAAGATGTACTCTATTTATCTGATTATTTTATATATAGTAAATAGTCTAGGGCTTGCAGTTAAGGAGGCTGAAAAAGATTTAAATTTGTTAAAATGGGCAAAAGGGTAGGAGACTATGCAAAACAGTTTACTGATGTCAAGCCAGCAACATAAACCATTCAGTGTCTCATAAGCAATTATGCCACAAATCACTACATAATCACTCATCTGCTACTGCATTAGGTTTCTGTTTGGGCAACTTGTCTCAGATAAAAGTTTGCATTTTCCTTCAAGAAAAAAAAAAAAAAAAGACTCCATAACTTCATGCACATAAAGAATCCAAACTGGGATCATATTCTATTTGCCATATACAATTGGGAGCAGAAATAAATCTGATCCAGCAATGATGGCAGTCACCAATCTACACTTGTCAATATAGACATCAGTGGGTGCTTGTGACAATACATGGTTTTTATTTTAAGAAGCGACATTTTTAGTTAATTTTGTTGTATTATAGTGTGTTTAGGCATAAATACTGGACAGTGATGGTTTCATGAAAAGATAATCAGAATTGGAGAAATGATTAATGAAAGGATTGTTGAACCAGTAAAAAACAGGAAAAACAATGATAGAGTACATTTTCAAAAGGACTGATAGTTACGATGAACATTTTTGTCATAAAACTCTGCTTTGGTTTACACAAACAGCCATGGAAAATAGATAGCAATAATGTATACTAATACTTTGTCAGATCCTGCTATGAGTCACCTTTCTGCAACTAGCTTTATAAATAATGTCAAAAATGTGCCACATGAAATTCATTAGAGTCATAAGTTTTCTTCATGCTTAAGTAAGGTACTATTGTTCAGGAATGAAAGGGACCTCAGACTTACCATATTGTCACATTTTTTTCCTCATTTGTTCACATCCATTAACAGGTTTTAGCTTGTAACTGAATTTCATTTTCAGAAAGATTAAAACACAGATGGATAATCAGAAACGGAAAGCTCAGGAATATCAGAAGAATTGCTCCTTAGAATGTCAGTTATGACATGATTGTCACAAGTTGTAAAGTATTGGAATTTAGGGGATTTTAAATGCAAAAGAGAGTACAGCTTTCATTTAGGTTCATTAAAAAAAATCCATTTACAGCTTCTGTTTATACCGGGAGTTTCTGTTGAGGTTTGGTCCTGTAGGAATTAAATTACTGCAAACATTCACTTGCCTTCTGTTGCAGTGATGTATTTATGTAGATGCTTAGAATTCAGCATCTGCTTGGAGGGTTTGGAAGACTACATTTGAAATGGGACAGCAATGACCTCTTAGCATACCCCTTAAGATGATTAAAACTTTTCTTCTCAACAAAATTCTGTGATGGACACCAGTGCTTTCATTGCCATTTTACTGTACAGATGAAAGGCAGATGTAAATTGCCCAAAGCAATAGTAGAACTGTCCAAAAGATATTTAGTCCTCAGTCTACCATATTATGCTATATATATACAAGAACTTTTTGTTGAATTCTGTTTGATTTCTCCAGATACCTAAGATACTAAATAAGAACATATATATGGTGTGTTCTCCTAGTACCTATAAACCCTGTTCAACCAAGATAGCAAAAACTATTATAATTTATCTTTTTTAATGACCGATTGAAACAGTATTTGAATTTTGGTTTTTCCTACATTTAAAAAAAGTACAAAGACCATGATCACTTTCAAGTGAGCAAATATTTGTGAAAACTAATGGTTGTCTATGGAAACATATACGCCATTTCATATATCTGTAAATTATCTTTTGTTATGGAATAACAAAATAACAACATTAATTATTCCTGTATCAAAGAAGGAATAAAGTACACATTAATTCTCTTAGTATTATCTATTGATGGATTTTTCCTGTTTGAGATGAAAGTTCTCACTAGTTAAAGATTATAGATTATACATATAATTTCATTAACAGTAGTCATTCCATGTTCTCATAATTCAATAAAATATTTTATAACTGATACCTTATTTTTCTAAGTTGTTTCATTAACAATATTTAGTAACTTCTTTATAATTTTAGGCTTAGATATGTAACAGAAAACTATTTGCACAACTGTATTTCAAACATTTTAAGCTTGCTACCATTTTGAAGCAGTACTAATTTTATTTAATAAACAGAAAATTTAAATTTCAACTTTCCTTAGTGCAGTGCAAAGAGATTCCTTTAACCACCGAAGTAATATGAACACTGTATATAGACTTAAAAGTATTGTAAGGCTATCATTAAACATATGAATGAAAGACCAAAAAGGAAAAGAATATTTGAATCATGCCCTTGCATTGAGAAAGTTTTTTACAAGAGCTCATAGACTAACAGGGGTTTGCATGGTTATTTATTTATTTATTTAGTTTACTTTTTTACTTCCTTATTTTGACTTTTGAGGTTGTGATTTTTTTATTATTATGAGAAAAAAGTCATTTAAATTAAAAAAATCATGAAAAAGCTTCCAGAAAATATGTCTGTTTATTCATGTAATTGTCATTATGTCATGTTAATATATATTAAAAAATCTAGTTAACTTTTTATTTTACTTAGATTAAAATATAAAAACTTAGGAAAAAAAGGCAAAACTCAGTAGAGCTCTCCATACTGAAGGAAATACGCAGAAATGAATACAAAGACAATAATAGTAATAATAACAGTGAAAATTCAATATTATTCTTGCTTTTGACCAAGAATGATAACATCACAAAAGCAGTAAGAAGAAACGGACAGAGAAAAATGGAGTCCTTAACCAACTTCTCTCTGCTTTTGAACTCAACAAATTAATCCTGGTCAAGCAATAGCTATGATTCAATTTCTATTTTCTTGATCCTCTGCACCTTACTGAAAGGGGGGGGGTTATATCATTCAGCTTCCTCTTAAGCCTCCTCCATTTCCTATCAACACTTGATTTAACAATTACTCTTCAACAGCATTTTGTAAAGCTAGGGGTTTTAACCTTGCCTCTTGGGTGAAATGTTGAAATAAGAGTAATGATGTCTTATTAAAGCTAGTCTTAATAAGAACAGCTCATCCTTGCCCTGTGGTGCCCTTTGAATCACAATGCTAATGTAAGAGAGAGGTTTTTCCTAGTGTATGATGCTAACTTGAGTGTTCTCAGTCTCCTGTTTATATTTCCATTATGAAATGTTCACTTATATTTATACTATTCATTCTTCCTAAATATTTGCTTCTCTATTTCTTTTCCCTTGCAGGAAAGGACAGAAGTAATTCAGATGTTGTCTGAGGTGCAAAATAAAGATGACAGTATGTTGTACAAGGAAGCATTTGGATTATAAAAAGTAGCACCAAATGTGGTAAGGAAGGAGTTTCCTTCATATGTGCAAAGTAACTATGTGGATTAGATTATTAGTTTCCTCACACTATAATACATGAATTTTTTTATTATTCACAACAATAAAAAGCACAGCACAAGGCATTTTTTATACTTTTCTTTTGGTGTGCATAAACATTTCTGTGAAAAAAAACGTTTGTCTAACTGCTACATGTGTTGATAACATTGGTTAACACTCATAAATGCAGTTCTTTTATCAAAGAAGGCTTTGAGGTTGGCCAAGCATGATGAACCCCTTTGGAAATCCATGATTATTGTCCCTAGATGCTTTCTTGTCATTAAGAAGCTTGGAAATGGTTTCCAGGATTATTTACTGTATCACTTTTTGTCTAAGTTTAGAGGAACTTAGGAAATGTGTTGGATTAGAAACCAAAGAAGTAGATAAGCCTCCTTTAATTTCAAAACAAATTTTTAATTAAGGTATGATAAATGGAAGGATAACAGTTCTTAGCTATAATATATATATNGGCGCCGATGCAAAGGCCCCTCCCGGCCGGGCTGGCCGCAGCTCTGCTCCCTCAAGAAACCCTATGTAAGGGCCCCGGCTAGCGATGTCTTCTCTCGGGCACAGGGAAATCCAAATCCAGAGATTGGAAAAAACGGGAGGGAAAAAAAGGAAAGAAACCAAACTCCCAAGCAAAGGGTTTTTTCCTGAGCCGTCTCTCTCCTGCCAACTGCACAAAAACCACAGAGACTTCCTTCCCGCCCACCCCCAAAGTGAAATTACCAATCACTAGGTAACATAGGTAATGCCTTGCTTCCTTTTGTTAGAGGCAATGGATGAAGATAGGCCTATTCGCCCCTCATTCTGGTGGTAGGGGGAAGAAAAATTCCACTAAATTTTAAAACTATAACACTTTTAAAGGGATTGAGGGGATGGGGACCAGTAGGATTGACGATAAAACCACTGGATTCTCCATAAGCTTGACCCTCCTCCTCAGGGTCATGTTGCCACAAGTAATCCATCCCACATCTCCTGTGGCTGTACTGTTGGTGCCCATATAGAAGAGTGGCAGGGGGGTAGTAGAATCATGGAATGATCTGTGTTGGAAGAGACCATCTGGTTCCAACTCCCCTGCCATATGAAGAGACATCTTTTACTAGATGAAACTAGTCACAGGGATAGGGTAAAACTTCTGTGGTTAACCTGTGCTGGTGTCTCTCTAACCTCATCATAAAAGGTTTCTTCCTTATGTCTAATCTAACTCTTTTAATTTAAAACTATTACCCTTTCACTATAGGTTTGGTAGAAAATTCGCAGTCTTTCTTATATCCCACCTTACACATTGAAGTTTAACAAGGGAAAGTGCCAGATTCTGCACTCAGGATGGGGCAGCCCCATATGTACGCACAAACTGTGAAATGAAGTACTGGAAAGCAGTGACGTGAAAAGAGACCTGGGGCCTGGGCAGTGGCAAGTTGAATACAAGCCAGGAGGGCCAACCCTGTCCTGGGGGGCATCAGGCACAGCATCATCAGCTGGTCAAGGGAGGGTATTGTCCTGCTCTGCTCTGCACTGGGGTGGCCTCACCTTGGATATTGTGCGGAGTTTTGGGCACCACAATAAAATATATTAAGCTCTTAGAGATTGTCCAAAGGAGGGCAATGAAGATGATGAAGGGCCTTGATGGAAAGCCATATCAGGGGCACTGAGGTCAACCTGGAGAAGAGGAGACCAAGGGGAGACCTCACTGTAGTTACAACTTCCTCGTGAGGGGAAGAGGAGGGACAGGCAGTGATCTCTTCTCTATGATGATCAGTGACAGAACTTGAGGGAATAGCCTGAGGTTGTGTTAGTGTGAGTTAGGTTGATTATTAGAGAAAGGAGGAATAACTGTCATTAAAATTCCTTTAGTTCTAATGTCATTAGAACATTGACACTAATGTTTTTTATGTATTGATTATTACTACAGTTAAAAAAAGTTATATTATGTCAGCTGATTTTGAGCATTAGTTTTAATATTATATCCCATGCACCAAAAATATATTAATGTCCTGTCACTGATGTTAGGTAGTTGGACACTGAGGTTTGATCTAAAGAGACTTCAAAAGCTCACTGAAACTTAATATCTTGAAATACTTCTATATTNAAACAAAAAAAACCCAAAAAAACAGGAGAAAGAAAGGGAGGGAGAAAGGGAGGGAGAAAGAAAGAAAGAAAGAAAGAAAGAAAAGGTTTCAGTATAACAACCCTATCCTATTTCCTTGTTATAGTCACAATAAACATATATTCAGAATTAAGAGTCCTGTTTAGCTAATTAGAATCATTCTATGACAGGGTCCCTCACCTAGTGGATGAAGGGAAGGTTGTGGATGTAGTTTGTCTGGATTTTTGTAAGACTTTTGCTACTGTCCCTCACAACGTCCTTCTAGAAAAGTTGTCCAGCCTTGAGATGAGTGGGCTCATGTTGAATTGAGAGAACTGCCTAAAGGACAGGGTTCAAAGTGCTGTGGCAACTAAGGCTAAATCTTGCTGGTAACTGGCTACCGGGGGTGTTCCTTAGGGCTCAATTGGTTGATGGCCCAAACCTGTCAGTGTTTAAGAGGAATTTGACCAATGGCCTTAGCAACATGTTTTAACTTTTAGTCAGGTTTTGGGTAGATTTTTTTTCTTTGCTATCAAATTAGGATAGAGAAGGGATTGCTAACGCTATAACATATCATCCTGTTCTGTGTTCATGAATTGAGTTTAATTTTAATATCTTTTAATCTTAGCAATTTCCTGTGCTCTTTTATTTTGTTGAATTATCTTAGTGCCCTTTTTTTACTATTTTAAATGTAACTTTTGGGTTTATTCCTTATTCCTTTTTCTTACTGTTTATTTTTCTTTCCTTTTAAAAGCACTTTATGTAATAGGCAAACAGTTTGAGCTAAATGTTTGTTACTTCATATGTTTTACAGTATATAGCTTTCCTCAATAAATTTCCTATCCCTTCATCCCTTCCCTCAGTTTTTGAAAAGATAAGTCCACAGGAGTTTCGGAAAGACTTTTTTTCAGATGTAAATTTAAAATTCATATCTGTATATGTTCCCAGTGTGTGACAAACTAGTCTGTTTTAAGTTCCCTGGGTGACTGAATGTGTTTCCATGTTTTTCATTTGCCACATTAGGTTTAACATTCTATAGAATACTAGCAGACAGAGTTAACACATGTTTTGACACTTCTGTTATGGAATTTATACCTAAAATTGTGTCAAATTATGTTAATTAAATAGAAATGGTCTGTTACCCCAGGTATTTCCTGGGATGTTTGAAATAAATACTATATACTGCATATTGGAGCCTTGAGCACATAGTAAATCTTAAGCATATTTGGGGAGCAGTATAGTACATTGGAAACACAGAAACTAGAAAAAGCAGATAAATTTTTTTAGTTTCCATACCTCAGTTAAAAAAATTAAAAAAAAAAAAAGGCACCAAACAGATTAATTGGTGACAGTTTCATTTTAGTTCAGAATGATAGGTTTTAGAAGAGGGCAGAGGTTGAATGGGAAGAGTGGACCCAGGAACCATATTTATAAAAAAATTGAGTATCTCTCAGCATGACTAATTTGTCTCACTTAGTCACTGTCACTTACCACTCTCCAGGGAGATACTTGTTGGAAAAAGTTGCACTGTAGAGAGCCATAAAAGTTTGTCAAATGCTCTCATGAAAAGGAAAAATAATTTCTTCCAGCCAAACAAATCTTGAATGGATAGGCAGCATCAGCACCTTGGATTGACTAGCCTGCCTTTGAGATAAGTGCAAGAAATATGCGCTTATTGGCGCTTCTCGCACTTTTGTGAGAGCAACTAATTACTGCTCTGGTCAGTGTTAAAACATAATAGTGAGTAAGAGACAGAACTGTCTCTTACACTCCCTTAAAGTTTAAGCATCATTCCATTAGATTAAATTAATTCTGGAGGAAAAAAAAGAAAAGGTTATCTATTTTTTTATTCAAATCGCTTTCTTCATAAAAGAAAAAATAATGAACAAACAATGTTAAATTTTCAATTTTTGGTAAGAACTTTTTGTTTGTTTGATTATTTGGGGTTTTTTTGTTTATTTGATTTTTTTAACTCCATGTAGCTTTAAATATTGAAAACTTAAATAGCACAACTAGAGCTTTGTTCCTGCAGATAGACAAGATTAATGCAAAGCAGGTGAAAAACTGTTCCTAATAATAGAGTTTTGACAATAATTATAATCTGCTCCAGAACAACCATGGCTATCTCAGTATATACCATTATTGGTCCAGTCACACAGTTTTCTTCTGAATGACAGAAAAGACATATGAATGACAGCAAAGATAGGTGATCACATTTTGACATAATTTTCTCAGTCATTCATCTTGTTTCCTTGGTTGAATTGGATCAAATGAAACTGGACTAAGTTTTCTGTAATCACAGCTCTCCTTGCACTACTTCCACAGCTACTTCTCCCTTAGAACAAGGAGTCAGATCTGACCACTTAAGAGCAGAAAAGTGTTGCTGGTCTTTCATCTTAAATACCTCATGTAAAAAGCTCTCCCTTTCTTGTTATTAAGCAGGAGGAAAGAAAGCCTGACTACTTTCTGACTACTTCTGACTACTTTCTCAGAAGAAACAAAAAAAGAAACAAAGATTACTCTGTTGGTAATAACTGATTTGCCAAAAAAAAATGTTTTCTATGCAAAACAAACACATGAAAAAATATGAAATAAAATTTAGGAGAATAGATAATCTGTGCTTATATGCATGATAATGAAAAATTCTATAAACTGGTTAAACAGCAAGTGTAGTGTTTCTTATTGCTGCAGAAGCCAGTTTGGCATAATATGTGATGTTCTGATCCACAAGACCACATAAGAATCTGAAACAAAACAGAAGAATCATTTTGGCACTTAAGTTTAAAACAAAGAGAAAAAAAAAAAAGGAGAGTCAACTTTTTTCAGTTTTTGCTGCTTATCTGCACTACCGCATTTGTGGTCCAAAGTTGTATGCATATGCAGAGTTTTTCTTCTTTAAGAGATTTAGCTGTTTAATTCCTGTCCACATCCCTTGGGGAATGAAGATAAAACTGATTGGTGTGAGAATACTCTCTTGCCCTGAGACTGCAGATGTAGGTCTGACCAGTTCTGAAGGACACTGCCAGGACTAAGCATCCCAAAAAGGATTTATTTCTATTACAGAAGAGGAGCAAAAAAGACACTGTCATCCAAATCTAGATATGCTACTCTTCCTAGACTGAGGACAATCCAGGACTCTCTTTTCAATAATTTAGAAAGAGGACTCCAATCAACACATTACCATTTCTGTACGATTCAGTACAGATGCAAAAAATTTCTCCTCACTTTCTTTCCAAAACTATGCCTTTGCCTTAATTTTTTCTTCTGTGCTGCTATGCAGAATTCAGCCCTGTATACATACAAATGGAAGGGGAGTGAACAGGTGGTGAACATTGCTTGATTAAGTTATTAAGGCTCTCATTCTTGTACCTGCTTCTATCTTCACTGCTGTTTTCAGTATTTAATTTCATTCCTACTGAGAAGAACACTAAAAATGAAAACTTAATCACTAAAAACAGGGTTACTAATCTGCTAGACCTTTTTTCTGAACATTTATTTAAAACTGAATTGTGTGGCACAAAATTCATAAACAAGGAAATGTCATGCTTTACCTAAAAATCTGTTGTGCATCACTGAGTCTTTTTTTTTTTTCTTTTACTTTTCCAGTGTATTCCAGTTTTCTGTAGATGGTGTTACCAGGCATCCTCTATAATGTGAGATGTCTTCATTTTAAAAATCTCAACCTCATTTGATAAAAAAGTGAAAGCATATTTTTTTTTCACTATTCTCATTGTATCTGGTGGCATTTCTAAATGTTCACAGTGATGGAATGTCAAAAAATGGTTATTCTGCACAGACCAATAAATCGTGGGAATGTAATATCTCCCATACCAAAGGCTACTGATCATCTACCAAGTCTTTGACCCGTACTGAGCAACTCTGATACGTCTGAGTAAGAGTAATTTATCTGTCTGAGACTTTCCTGCATTCAACATTTAATATCATCACTCATAACAAACTTAGGGTGAAGAGATGTGTTCAATGATTAGGACACTCTTCTGCCAAGTGAAAGATGACAGTCTGGAAGCCTTCAGGTTCAGGAGTATATTGAACCCTCTTCTTGCAAAAGTTCTCTAAACAGTGTTAAAAAAAAAAAAAGGTGTAATTTTATTTTTTTTTAGTTGCTGCTGAGTCGTTCTTTTGAAGGGAGACTGAATACTGAGTGAAGAAAAGTCTCTTCAACCACATGAGTGCTGCTGGGATTTGGAAAAGAGCATCATTTTCTATATATCTCTGTGGCAAACACCTTGTAAAGGTTTAAAAAAACTGCTCAGCTAATGTGGATAATATTGTATATATCTGGTTGAAACACCAATGGATAAAACTGTCTCCAGGCTTTATATAAAAGTCTACAGATGCCTAAAGTATCTTTCTATAACACTAAAGGATGTTTAGATTCCACTATCACTGTTAGGTAAATAAAATATACATTTTGTATTACATGACTACTTTGACTTGAAACCTCTAAATTCTAGAGCAGTGAAATCTAGTTTGTATTAGGAGGAAAGCATGTTATTCTGAACATACAATTCATGATATGAGTTTATTTTCTTTATAATGCCAAGGGATTCTTGGGCCTCAGTTTTTCTAGTGTTTAATGAGTTAAAAGAAAACGTTTATAGCTATTAAAAATTGTGATCCCTTTAAGAAATTCCACTTCAAAACTTCAGCTCTAGACATGAAGGGCAAATCACTGCAGAGATTCTATGTTTCTTTTTGTGTCAGATACCTTCTCATAGTACTGTATTTTCCTGGATGTCCCTCAGTAGTGACCTAGAAAAAGTACTGTAGGAAGTGAATGAAAAACTGGTCCTTACTGAACAAAGACCACAATGCTCGAGGGTCCTCCTGTATTTCCAGTCTGCAGTTGCTCCCTTCATGCAGTGAATTGCAGTGACCTATTACACTGAAAAATCTCTGTCTTTCCCAGTTTTCATTAAAATACTTTATTCTTAATGTAAATTTGGAAACTGTGTTTTAAATGTAATATGCTTGTGCAATTGACATTAATACTTATCTTTATTTTTTTTTTAAAAAGAATGTTCTTTACTATCTATTTCCAGATTATGAAATTTTTAAAAATGAAGCTTTTGCCTGAGGAAAAATATTCATCTGTCATCTGTTAAGTTTTTCATCAGGGTGAATATTGCCATGAAATGCATCAACATTTTTAGGAAAATCCGGGAGAGTTTTCCATGTCTGATGGCAAGTGTGAGAGTCTGGAAAAAATGTTATTACTGGCTTGAAACAGCTCTAGGTGAGGGGCTGGGTGGGGGAAAAGGGCTGATCAGGTTCCGTCAAGATGGAATGGTGCTCTGTTCCTCATAACCCCACCTCCTTGAGAGCTCTAGTGCTGCTGTCAGTCACTGGCACACCAGGAGCACTGCCCCACAACATACCCACCCCCTGCAGCCCCTAATCCAGCCCCAGAATGGGTGGTGCACTGGAAGTCTCACCTTGGAGTCTGTGGCCAGAGCAGTCCAGAGTACGTAAAATCAGCACCATGTGGCTTCTGCATGGATATGGCCCTAACTGTACTTGGATTTCTGGTAGCTGGCTCTGTGTTGGACCTAAGGCAGTAGCTATAATTCTCTCTTTCTCTCTGTCTCTCTCTCTTCCCCTCTCTTTATTTGCTCCTTTCTCTTCTCCTAATTTCCTCTTCTTGATATTTGAGTAACTTAAATCTGGATGGGTTGGAATTTACTAAGTCAATGATTTTTTAAATATGTTGAATGAATATTTATTTTAAACTTTTGCCAAGTTTCCTTGTTTTCCAATGTTTACCAGTAAAAGTGTGTTATTTTGACCCCCAAGAAGCGTCATAGCATTTTTCTTGTGCATGGCCTCAAGGTATAAGAAAACTGAATGCCTTTTTAACAGGTTTTGGAGCCTTGTATCTTTTTGATGTAAAACCCCTTCAGTGAGCTTCTGGGCTGAGCCTGGAGTCTTACAGCAAGGTATGTTTATGATACTGATAATGGAGAAAGGCACAAAAGGAGTTAACTCAACACCTTGCCTCTGAGCCAGGAGAAAGAATTGCCTAATGTTTGTTCTGCCTGTTTTGCTAGAAGAACATTATAAGAAACACTGGCCAATGTCCAGTTCTGTCCTGCTTAGTAGACCAGAATTTGTTCCTTA
Organism: Formicarius rufipectus; assembly: GCA_013399695.1. NCBI lineage: Eukaryota > Metazoa > Chordata > Aves > Passeriformes > Formicariidae > Formicarius > Formicarius rufipectus. Next base: position 64,235 of record VXAU01001108.1, on the reverse strand, counting down.
TAGAAAGAATGGTAGAAGTAAAACACAATAGAATACAAGGCCATAAATCTAGTCGATTTTGATGTTTAGAGTAAATATAGGAGATTCAGAGCCAGGGATTTGTACCCGTGAGGAAACTGTGTCATTTAACAAAGAAAGCTGAAAAGGTCAGGCTGGTGAAGAGTATTGAAATGACCCCCAGGAGGTGAAGTAAGAGGAGAAGACCACCTAAAAGTTGAGCCAAAAGAAGATTCTTGAAAGCTCTGCCCAAACTACACCTGGAGTCTGCCTAGTTATGAATATGCATGTTAGATGATGAAACTGTGTACCTGAAGTGTATAAATGATTTGTTTTGCATCTTTTGAGTCAAGCTAGTTTTTCCAGCTCGAGCTGGCTAGCTCCCAAACGTTGTAAGAAACAAATGCCTTGCAGCTTAAAGACACATTGTTTCTGAGTAGTTTCTTTTATTCCAAGCCTTTTCAGCAGCAATACTTTACAGTACTTTGCTGTGCTACTTTACATATGTGTATATGCATTATAAATAAAAGTCAATGGTACTGTAATGAATTTAATAATGTCACAAACAACCGAAAGTGACCTTCATAATTCTGTCCAGTGTTCACTGTTTAGGTCATATTTCTTGATTCATTTGACCTTATCGAAAGTGTTTTATCAAAAGTGACTGTTAGGCCATTTGATGAAAAGAAATCAATAAAAATAAAGTGAATGTTTGCGTTAGAAGAGCTTTTACAGTATTATTTTCTTCACCGGGG
>VXAU01001108.1:53117-63466 GCA_013399695.1 Formicarius rufipectus | reverse complement strand
AATAGAGCTTCATTACAGGGAGAATGATATTTCTTAAAGAACTCTAGCTATTAAAAAAACCCAAACCTTTTCAGTAGCTTCTAAAACTCATTGTTCACTTCCAGAAATTCAACATGATACCAGTATGATAGTGCCAGACTAAGTAGTAATAAATAGACCTTCTAATAGAATTGAATTCCCAGCTTACATGCAGTGGAGAATGGAAGGCTCCTAGGGGTTAGAAATTCATTATGTGTCTAGGAAACATCAAAGTGAAAAAAAGTTAGAACTGCATTAGTGGCTAGTGTCTCAATCCAGTAAAATCCCTAAGTGCTGCTATAATACTTTGCCTGTGGAGTGAGCCATTTAGTGTTAAAAACTGAGTATGCACTTCAGTGATTTTCTTAACTATGGGATAAAATTTAAAATTAAGTCTGTGTTTTCATGGCTAAAACATAAGAATAAATTAAGCTTGGACTACTGTTGATTCCTTTGTTTCAGGTGTTAAGTGAGACATTTTACATATGGAAGCATCAAGATCCAAGTAATCTTTTTGAAATTGTCACAGATGGAATGTGACAATTTTCTTTTTTTTTGTTTGTTTGTTTGTTTGTTTGTTTTTGTTTTGTTTTTCTTCTTTTTTGTTTGTTTGTTTGTTTGTTTGTTTTTTGTTTTTTCTCTAAATGAATTCTATGTGCATCTATTTCATAGCATTCCAGTGTATCAATCCCCATCGGTGAGGACAAACAAATGTAGTCTATTAAATTAATGAAACACAAACATTACAGTAGATAAAACCCAGGTATTACAACTGCTCCCCTTCTTTCAATGGCTCAGGAATTGCACTTCACATTCTTGACTTTGCATGACATAATTAATGGAAAATTAAAAAAAAAATAAATTAATCAAAACCATAGGAATGAGGTTCAAAGGAACAGGTGTAAAAACAAAAGGAGATACATTTTAATAATATATAATTAGTCCACACAGAAGGTTTTGGATGGGGAAAGTTTTTGTGTTTCAAATTGAGGAAGAGGTAGAATAAAGTAAAAAATGCTCAAAACTGGGGGAACATTAAAGGAAAATACTAGAATACTAGTGCTACACTTCTCATTAGGTATTCATAAGTGATTATGGTCAGATAAATAAGATAGTTGGATCTTTGGTCAGAATTCCTGTAGTCATTCCCACATTATACACTTTATTGAAGTTAGTCAATTACTGTATGCAACTAAATTTAGCAGAACGTATAGAATGGATAACACCTATTTAAGGTAAATTTAACTGTGTATAAAATGTTTTAGAAATAAAAATAAAGTAAGGAATTTTACCAGTCTTGTCACATTTTCCAAGCTAGTGATTTGGATAAAGATATTGCTGCAAAATGCAAAGCCAAGGTGAAATAAACTTTTCAACATTACCTACAGATGTAGAGATAACAAATACAGTTACTTTTACTAGGGGTGTGTTCAACTATGTTTGTTTTCTGAAATATGCAATAACATCAATTAGAAAAGAGCACTTAGTTAAGTTCTTATTTATTGTCACTCTTTTATCAATCTAGATTATGTAGAAAAATATATTTGCAACATTAAAACTATGTCTTTGCAAGATCAACTATCTTACACAGTCAAATTTAAAATGTCTTGTATCCATGTAAAAATATGCCTTGCATGATAATTATACTTTTCAATCACCATAATGGCAAATCTAACAAATTTCAAATCCATAGTGTAGTTTAAAATGTAAGGTCTCATTTTACATGTTTTATCTTTTAGTAATGGGGGGGCTACCTGAGACTTCAGTGGACGAAGAATTGAGATGTAGATTGGTTTTGTAACAGAGTAATGTTATAATCAATAGGGATTTCGGAGTCCTTAATTTCAGCTGATACTTGCTGGCACTGAGGCAGCAGAGTTGCTTCTAATAAAGAAGCAATCAACATTCAGATTTAAAGAAGTGTTAAGACAGTGAAATTACAAGCCAATAAAGGTTCATTCATTCTGTTCCTGCATTTTATTGCTAGTAACATAAATGCCATCTTACTGTCCCCTAAGACATGACATTTTATTTGTAACCAAGCATGTGAACTAGAATCTATATATGCAGTGTATCTCATTAATGTGTTCAGTACGTCTGTTCCTGCAAGAGAACATTTGCAAATTGTATAACTGGGCATATCTGACTAATCCTCCACACTCATAATTGTCTGATAATAAAAAACTATGAACTTTTTAAAACTTTGTTATTATCTCCATTTATAGTCACACATCATTTTATGATGCTTCTTACTTCTTCATACATTTGAAGAGGGATACTTGGTAGAAATCCTGCTTACAGCTGTATGAAGAGCTGTCCTTATAAGGCTGCATATTTCTTAAGTCTAGAGAGGAACTAACACAGTCTATGATGGTATGTGAATTTAAAAGATCTTCTAAACTATATGATGGCTATTATCAGTTGTCCAAGGTCATCACATAGAATGTTTGGTTCAGTCTTATTGTGAACAGCTTCAGGACAGTGGTGGTGGCATCTCCATGCAACAAGTCCATTTGGAAGATGAAGAACACACCTGTCCCACTGATTCTGCAAACAAAGGATACCAGAGATCTGACCATTATGGAAGTTTAAAAAAATGAATATATGAAAGACCAAAATAATTGTTCCTTATGCAAAAGAAAGTAAACAAGGTATTGGTTTGCAGTGCATCTTATGAATCAAAAAAGAAAAAAATTGTCGTTGAGTTTCCTATTTCCTTTCCAAAATCCTTGAGATCTGCCTTCAATTTTAGTAATTTTCCACCCTTCAGAATCCTTGAAGTTCACAGAATTTAAATCAAACACAACCAGTGGAAGAATATAACTAGGACTTTTTAGATAAATATTGCTTAGTTCCTTTTATTCTAAAACCAAGAAGACTTATTTACATTTGAAAGAAGTCCACATAGTACTATAACTCTAATTCTGAGTGAGCTGAAAGTTTTCAAGAGTGGAGGCAGAAAGCCTGTAACACATTTTGCTTTAGTAAGGCATGAGGATACAGTAAACAAACAACAAAACAAAGTAAATTAACTCACACAAAATATACATTTAGGCAAAACCAATAAATCTAAACATTCACAAAAGGAAAATAGTTCTGCTAGAATTTAGTATTCTTTGTGTAATCTTCAGTACTTGTGTTCTGTTAGTAGACAAGAACATTTGATTTCAAAAGCAACACTGAGCTTGTATTGTAAGATTACAATACCCGATCCTGCAATATGATCTTCATGGGAAAGGAAGAAAAAGGCAAAAAAGAAAATGTGATTTTGCTTCCCAAACAAACCTGACTGAAGGAAATATCTCAGTGTGGGTGCACGAGTAGTTCTAGACAGACAAGAAATAGACAAAAAACTTTCTCTAGGAGATAAAAATTGAACCTAAATGATGAAACTGAACATTAGGAAGTGTAGTATCATAGGGTAACCCATCAACTATTTCAATAAGTAAAAAAAATTAAGTTCCTTCTGATTTTGCTATGTACAAAGAACAGGATTGGACAAGTTGGGTTTTTCTTCCCAATAGTTCCAACATTTTTGTACTACTAGTACACAGAATACATTTCATGTAAAATGTATTATTATATGATAACAATGTTTTCTTAGTTGCACTTCAAATTTAAACATATCTAAAAGTACAAGTAATTTGTTAAAATGTTCTTTATTATCTCTCCATATGGATATCTGTACAGATATCTCATTTCTCATATTTTTGTTTCTGGTTACAGAAAAATTATCATTGTATTGCTTAGTGATTATTATGGGTAGCTTATCCTCCAATGACAATGAAAAGTCTTTTAGGACTAATTTGGAAGCAAGGTAATAAGTTTCAAGAAACTTATGTAGAATGTAGAGTACAAAACAAACTTTAGGTTGGTGAAATCAGAAGAAATGTGAGGATACTTACTATATGGATTTATGCCCAGTTCCCTACTGTTTTATTCTTTGTCATGCTCTCTGTTTGCATCACATCTCCATTTAGCATCATCTGTGAGTTTCATTAATGTGATATTTGAACTCCCTTTAAATTATTAATGATGTCAGATAAAGAAGGAGGCTGAAATCTTCCACACTATTATGCCCCCAGACATCTCTTCCTATCTGATAAGTTGTCGCTCATCATTAACTACTGTTTATGGCTATTGAGCTACTTTTCATGCTATATCATACGGTTTGTATCCAAGGAAATTTGATTTTTCAGAGTAATATTTCACAAGAATCGCTACCAAATTCTTTACTAAGTTGTGGATTTGTTATGTTTGCATAACAAATATGTTTGCATTTTCTGCATTTGTGTTAGTTGACTCCAAAAAATTCAAGTTTTGCTTGTAAAAAGAATGAATATTTATTAGAAAACACCTTATTTTTTTTTGGTGCTTTCCTAAAAGGCTTCATGCCTATAATTAATTTTTACATTAATTAATAATTATTTATAATATAATTTTTCTCTTGGTCTAACCAAAGAGATCCATTTACTTAAATTGGGGGTTTTAAGTTAATTTATGGGACATTAGATATCCTTTGTAATACTGAATGCTCAATAATACTTGCTATTATAGGATTATTTATTTGTATATCATCTGTGTACGTAACTTTAGAACTGTTACAAATTTCTTTATATATAATGACACTACCATTAAATAGTTGATCATGTGGAATGTCATCTAATATTCTGCATTTCCCTCTTGAAAAACCTTTTGAGACAATAATTCATTTGTATTATTCAAAAATCAATACTAACTTGTTTTGTGGAAACTAAAACTAGTTTCAAAGTCACAGTAAGGTTTAAACAGAATGCAGAGTAAACACTGTACAATGTTAGCATCAAGATTTCTCTCCTTTTGTTATTATTTTAAGAAACATTGGATGTTCCTGTTTTACTTTAATCCAGTACAATTAATGCATAGTGAAATCTACAAGTGGAAAGAGTAGGTATTATAAAAATAAATTAAAAAAAAAAAAAAGAGAGAAGAGAAGAACACAATTTTATTATCTTATTGCAACAGTGATACTTCTACTTGGTAGTTGAAACATGTTATAATCCAGCCTTGGAGATCAAATTATTCCTACCTAGCTGTAGACGTAATATCTATATTAGGTGCCTAGTCAGCTTGACTCCCATTTCTAGTCAATAGAAATAAGTTGAGAGGAGTTACTTTTATCTCACATGTGATCTGAACTACTTCTTCAATGAGCGTATCTCTCACCACCAACCTGAAAGGGAGTCTAAACTGCCTGGACTAAAAAATTACTCTGTAGTCAGCAACATTTTGTGATCTTTCATGTCTTTTTACTCTGATACATTATCAGGTGTGGGAATGGAATAAGAATATAACTGATAATACCTTGAAATGATGAAGAATGTAACTGATAAGACCTTGAACTGATGCTTTAATATTGTGTAAAATGTATGTTTACCTTTGCCATGTGTGTCCCCCTCCAGAATCCATGTCTTCCCTTTCCCAGAATCCATTTGTACCGCTTCTCCGAAACCATGTGCTCCTTCCCAGAGAGTCTCTTCGGCTCTCCAAGACCACCCCCCAGGGAAGAGAGGGGCGTGACCCACCTTTCTACCTGAAACCTTTCCCCGCCTATATGTTAATCCCCTCATCTCTGTTGGTCCAAAGCCACACAATACCTTTTCCCCCCATTGGAGAACCTGAACCCCCTCCAAGGGACTATAAAAAGTCCCTGCTTCCTGAATAAACTCTCTCTCTGCTCGGACCTTCTCCAAGCTGTTGTGGTGTCTTTGTCCTTTGCCCAGGGCTCAGGCATCACGTGGCTGGGGGGGTGGAACCAGGGGAGAGCACCCCCTCCTCTCCTAGATACATGGGCTAGAAAGTCTAACCTAGGAGACTAATATCATATTGCTGCGGCCAGTCCCACCACCCAACACTCCAACAAGGCTTCAACACACATATATCCAAACCCGGATAATCAGTCTTTCAAGAGGTCCAGGAACAGCATCCAGTGAAGGTAGCACAGTGATTCTGGGTGCTGGTCATCCTCTTTACTTCTGACCGTGGACTGCTTGGGCCTTCAGCTCAGCATGCATCTATCTCATGGCTGGAGGCAAGGCCCTTCTAGTCCTGGTCATAGTATTTGCCACTCATTTCTTGTAACTAAATATCAAAAGTCCCTCGGTCAGGAAAAAAATGAGCTCTTTTATTCCATCTGGGGAACTGCCCACTGGACACTTGAGTAACACTTTTCCTGGAAGAACTCCCTATTTCGGCTGTTTTTCCTGGCAATTCACATACCTGTGCCTCTGGGGTCAAGGAAGATTTTGCATCCCATACTTAATGTCTTCTCTGTGGTTCTATAGGTTAAACCACAGTATGGCCTGTGGGGTGTACCCACTGTATTCTCTCTCTTGAGCAGAGGATCACTTACTGAGTAACTGGGCTGTACAGGTGAAGAGTAGAATTCTTCCTCTTCAACTTGCCAGACCGTTTCATCCCTGTCTGTCTTTCCAGGTCATTACTGTCAACAAGTTGGCATAAGACAATGGTGCACTCTGTACAAACTTCCAGCACATAAGACAATAAGAAACTCTATTGTATTTACAGGAACCTGTGTAATGTTCCACTAGTCAGGACCCTACACAATTTTGTAGCTATACTTCATTATTAGCTTTGTCCTAATTTTATTTTTTTTTATTTTTTTAAATTTTATTTTTGTTTTCCCCATTTCTGTGAAACACCATTTTTCCTTTGGCATGGTACGTAGTCGCAGAGAAGTTAATAGTTGAGAGGGAAAGCAGAGTGTGGGTACTGTTGCGTCCAAAGTGCTTTTGAAATGAGTGCACAGTAGCTGAACCTCACAGCTTGTTGGTTTTGGATAACTTGTTTAGGGGGCTACTGTGGATAAAAAAAGCAACACAGAGAGCAAGGAAGTGACAATAACAGCAGTTTCTCTTCTAATTTCCAGTTGTGGGGAGGCACTTACGATAATTACCAGCAAAGTGGAAAACCCAGCTGGAATTCTGAGCAATTTCTTTTTTCTGTAGTTTATTAAATTGTTATATTTCTTCCAGGTTTTTGCTGGCATTAGGCATAACAGGAGAGAGCAAGAAGGACAGAAGTGAAAATTGTCACAGCAGGATGCCTGAAGTTGCGTTCCTTAATCTTTATCTGGGCACCCAAGTGAAAGCAGAGTGATGTTGAAAGGTGTTAAGAATCTTTAAGCTCTATTGTCTGCTATAAATTTAGTAGATCTAAAGCAACCCTGAAAGTCAGACTGTTGAGTTTCCTTGTTTTTAAAATGTGGTACAGTATTGTAGCTTCTACTACGTAGAGTTATACAAATGAGGCAAGTTCGGTATTTTGTTTGTTTGTTTATTTGTTTGTTGTTTTGTTTGTTTGTTTTATTCCTTGTGTTTAGCCAAAATCTTACTTAATTTTCTTATTTTCTTAGTATTTACTACAACAGTAAGAACTCAAGCAGAAAATAAATAGTATTTAGTGAACATAATTAGTTTTTCTTAATTACCACTGAGGCAAATGTAAGAATATATTAACTAATGTAAATACTTATATTAACTAATGTAAATGCTTAGACAATTGTCAGAACAAAGGTCAACAACACAGTGTACATAATGAGTATTTTAAAAGGATTTCATCTAGGTTGCAGTATGCATACTTTTTCCTATAAGAACTAGTCTTTCCAAATGTGATCGGTATTCACGTAATGAGGGTCTCCTACTTTTTGGTGTTTATAGTATTCAGTAGCCTGAGCATTCAGAACGAGCCTGCATTAGACTTAATTGCTTAATAAGACTATGCTTTTTTTTTCCCCCTGCTTTGTCCCATAACATATCTTTAGGGTTAATTGCATGGTTACAAAGAGATTTTCAAGGGTCTTGATATACCATTGACACCAAAACTGAGAGAATAATGTTTCAAAAAATATCTTGGGAAATCTTGCACTTAATGAGAGATCTGTCAAGCTATGCTATGGATATTTAAATATCTGAATATGAGGATATTTAGTAGGTATTACAGTAGATATTTTTATGTAACTGTGAAAATATATCATACTTGTGCTATTGGAATGAAAACATTTTCAGTGACCTATGATAGTATTTTTATTCTATCAAATAAAGTACAAAACAGTGGGAGTGGAATGTTACACGGTGATCAATCAATAGGCCCTTTAGTTCAACTTCTATTTGCAGCAACTGCTGACAAAGAGAGCCTAGAAACCAACCACTAGGTTGGCTGGTAGCTTGGGGCTCCAGTAGAAAATGATGTTCAAAAACCTTTTCCTCCACAAAGTTAGTTATTCTGCCAAGTGCAGAACTTTACATGTGTCTTTGTTATGAAAACTGTATCTTAGAATAAGCTCTAAACGCTCCAGACTGTACTGGAATTTAGGCACAATGAGCTGAGTAGGCAGTAAGAGTCTCTGCTAAAAAAACGTTTATCAGACTTGGCTAGGAGGGTTGGGACATTGCTTAACGTTTGAGATATTGGTTGATTTTCATGATCAAAACCCATTTACAACTAAGGGTAGTCAGAGATACTGAGTAATCAAAACATTTGTGTAATAATGTTCATTCAAAAGAAGATCAAATGTCAGATGAAGTGAGGGTACAGTTGATAACATGAATCTGGGTGCAGCACAAACTGGTCAGACTCAGGAATTTACTATTTATTACCAGGGAAAAGTGAGTAATATACTTGTAATGCAGGTTATATTTTCACTGCATTTTTTATTTCTGACTACTGCCTCCTTGTGCACTTTCACCTAAGCAAGCAAAACACAAAGCTAGCAAAAAGTCCCCCAAGACTTAACTCCCCAAAGCACAAACAAAAAATTCAACAATGTTAGACTAAACTCCCTAATTATTAACTGCAATAACATCAAACAACATTGAGAGACTTGTGGGTACTAAACATACTGCAGAACATGACAGCTTGAGCTCATCTTATATTCAGTGAAGTCTGCACAAATGTTACTAATATTCTGGAAGCATTCATCTGTTACTTTTCCCCAAGACTCACATTTTCACATTTATTGCAATTCCAAGCAATGAAGACAAGAGAGATTCAATATCTGAAGGAATCAAAGATATTTGGTGGCCACTCAAGGAGTGAGCATAGGTGAAATTTTTAGGTTAAATTTAGAATCCATTAGAAACTTATGTTTCAACTTTATAGCAGCTCTCACCCGCTGAGAAATGTTTTTCACTGCTAAAATTAGTTGTCTGCAGTTGTGTAATTTTTTCCTCTCCTCTGAAATGCAAGGAAAAATATTTTTATTCTTTCTATGCTTGACATTAAAATAATTACTTATTTTTTCACATTTCTTCTTATTTTTACATAATTTAAATTAATAAAAGAACTAATATTGAAAACAAAATAACACTCTTTTCTCCTACTCTGTGTTAAGTCCTTTTTCTGCTAGGTCTCAGGTTACTGCTACAGAATTTTAGTGCTTAACAGTCAGGTTTGACAAAGAACCTGATGAATAAGATGAGTTTCTTTTATGTATCTGTAGAAGGAAAGAAGACGAAACTATTTGCCTTTGAACATACTAAAATAAAAAGGTAAAATTCTGGTTTTCCTTTGTTTTGTTTAATTCCAGATAGTGACTGTGACTCTTCTTAAGGTGGGAAAATACCTACAGACTTGTGAAAAGTGCCTTCAATTTTCAGTATTTCATTTTATAATTATACAACAGAGGATCTATCTTGAAAAAATTCTCTAGATAATGGATGATAAATGTTTTTGTATTATATTTAATTTCTTAATACATTAAGCCAGGGGTTATTTCTTACTCAAAGTTCTACTGATCAATATGAATTCAAAATATGCAAAATAAAAATATCTGTAAATGCTTGCCTAAACCTCTTATCCTTTCATATTTCTTGTAGACAAATTTAATAGTTGTTTTTCCATCGTTTTTCCATTTTGATGTACAAGTCTCATAGAAAGCACATTTCATGGCATGTTATGTCATGACACAGCAGTTTTGATTAAAAATAGTTATGTATACAGTATGTTCTTTTCCCAGCCTATTTCTATAAAATAATATAAACGAGGAGCAAGAAGAATTAAGGATTTTCAAGACTTCTTTTTCCAGGCAATTTAAATAGGAGCATAACTTCCAGAACTATTGCTGAGGCTTTTAATGATATCTCAAGCACATCATTACTTTATTACTGAGTCATGCCAGAAGGATGGAATTAACCAGCAGCTATTTTTTATTGCTCAGAAATGCAGAAACTCCCAAGGTGAAATTTTTTATTTGGGACACATCTATATATATTTTAAGAATTTTATTCTTTCTATGCAAATTTATTTTAAGCATTTGGTGGAAAAAGCTGTAT